>JBAMHV010000007.1:16447767-16467745 GCA_037177535.1 Pseudomugil gertrudae | reverse complement strand
CCACATACAAACGAATAATTTTTCACTGCATAGATATATATATATGTATATATATATATATATATATATACATATTATAGAGAGAGGGAGAACTAAAAAAAATGACAGTGGAAGAGAAGAAAAACATGAGAACAGGTGGAAATCATTCTGGATAATGGTTATAGAGGGAAGGTGAAAATTACCACTCACTGATATGAAGAGTATGTGATTAATGCACATAATTGTGCACATTCAAGAATGTACGCACAAACACACACCTGTGCCTCTTTACCCTTTGATCCTTTCATCATCTCCTTTTCGCTCCTCTTTGTAGCCTGATATTTCTGCATCTAAGCCAGCAATTCAAGTGCCCTAGCCATTTCAACTATCAGGATACATTTCAGCTGTGTTAGTCTGAGTGACTCAGATATTCAGCACTGAGCTGCCACAAAGTCCTCAGAGATTCATGGGAGAAACTGAGAAAGAGACAAACCCATTTATCCCGCAATAGCACTTGATTTTCTACCATGGTATTTTCCTCCAAACTTTCCAAGTGGCTAAATGCTCCCCGATGAGTGCCATCCTGTCTCCCTCTCTGTTTATATTTGTATAGTTTCTCGGCTGTCTTCAGCCCTCTCAGTGGGAGTCGGAGTGGGGTCATGGGGGCTTGTGAACCATGCCTTTTGTAGAATCATCCAAGCACAGCAGTAGAATATGGAGTCAGCAAGTGAGCTAGTGAAGCCACTTGCTGACTTTAGTGTCAAAACACTAAAAAATTATTTCAAGTTTTGTATACAAGCTGTGCAGTTTCAAACAGTTGACCGTGAAAGTATGACCTCTTTTGGCTTTTTCTAAAAAATGGAGGCAGAGAGTGCGGAAAGAAGAAGTCAAGGAAAGGAGAAGTTGTGCAGGAAGCTGCAGATGTGTGTGTAAAAGACAGGTGGCGTGGCACACAGCCCCATTAGAAACAATGACTCCACAGTATTAGCTTAATATTAAAAACATTTCTTTCTGACTCAAAGATTAATCTGCCAGCTGGTGAAAGGCCGGTTCAGGAGAAAGCTTTTTTTTAGTAAGTAAAGGTTTAAGTTTAAGCAAAGATGATTTACGTACCACTGTGAACATAGTTAACTCTGACACCTAAGATGAAATGATATATTGGGATGTTGGAGCTTCTAATGCTTTACAGTTTGTATATACAGTCTTTTTTTTAAATAAACCACACTACATTTAGATTTTCACCTAATCATATCATCAGTAATGGCATGATTGGTGTGTTGGATAACAAGTATTCAGCCTTTTTTGCTAGTCCCTATGTGAATCTAAGTTGAGCATGTGAGTATTTTTGAGTATATACATTACCACTAAGTACTAAATTGCACAAAACCTGATAACAATAATTACTAGAGCATTGAAATGAGTCCCATGCAGGTATGATTGTCACCATTGGGCTGATTTGTTGAACTTGGTGATCGAGTGTAGCCTCTGCACAAGATTTACTTGTGTTCCAAATCTAGATTAACCTGCAACCACTGCTGGGAGTTTTCCCATTTAGTCTAAAACAGCATTCACTGTTTTGTTAAAAATAACTTTTCTAGTAACATCCATGTCATGTTTTCTGTTTTTATTATCTAAAGATGGTTTGAATACAATTACATAGATTAACAAAACTTGTATTAATCTAATTGACGTGATATTTGTTTGTAGAGAATATGTTTTCATCTTCAGTTGTCTGCATGTATCCAACCGATACCCTGTTGGCTCCTTGCCTATCTGCCTTCATGTGTTCTTCACAGTCCGCGGCAAATATTTCACTACAGTCTTGCAGTGAAGTATGAATATAATTATTACAAGAGAAAATATGAATCACAGTGGGCATTTGGGCAGCCTACAGGTTAGTAAAATTGGTCTTTATGTGCATCTTGGTAGGGAATCTCTTACAGCTTTAGCAGGATCAAAGTGCCAAGAAATACATTCATATGAACTGCTGCTCACATACATGCTAACATAGATGTGTGGACAGTGTGTTTTCATATGAAGTGGAAAGAGTGACAGACTCATACGGGCACACTAGCAGATGCGCACTGTCACTGTTAACTCCATGTTGCATCATCAAAGACAAACCTACTTCCATTCCCAGGACACTTTGAGCTGTTGTTCCCATTTCACAGATGCTCAACTGTACATATTCAACCACAAGCACACACAAAATGTTTAGATGCAAGTTCTCCTTTTCTGTGTCCCTTCTTTTTTCTGTCTGTGCTGGTGCGCTCACTTTCTCCTCCTCGTTACTTTGAAGTCACAGGTTTCTCCAAAGCAGCAGAAGCTTCTATCAGAAAACCTCTTTACAGCTGCAAATCTACCAATAAGGTGTTGCCATGTTCTGACCTAATTTGGCAAAAATGCAATCGACTTCAAAAGCTCCGACAATAAAAAGCAGTATGAAGTTCTCCTTCATCTTCCCAGTCTATCTCTTAAAAGCCCACATCACATCACAACCTCCTTAATTTCTCTAAGATGCTTTTTTATTTTTTTTTATTTTTTTTTATCTAAGATGCTTTTTAAAATGACAACTGGGTGGCAAGAATTTTTCCACAACAAAGAACAGCTGTCATTGCAGACTTGCTTGGACTTTATTGTCAACAGTATTTGCCCAATTTTAACAGTAATCTATAATTCAACCCCCTTCCCATCCCTTTCTTTTTCTTCATATTTAAAGGAAAGATGAACCTCCTGTATACATTTTGGTTGCCTCAGAAATACTCTAGTAAAAATATAGTTTACTCTATCTTTAAGGGTTCTCTCCCCTCATTCATTCTTAAAGCTGCCTCACTTTTAAAAGGCCTTATACTCCTGTGAAGTATTTATATTTACAAGCAGACTCTCTTCCATTACTTATGCATGCTGTTTCCACCTTGCTCAATAATTCACCAAGCATCCTCACCAGAAGGGACGAGGTAAGCACGGCTTTGAGAGCTCACCTCCTCTCAGGGTTTTTATTTCCCTGTAATTGTGCAGGAAGGAGGAGAGATTAAACAATGGCAATAATTGTTATTCTACACTCACTCATAACGCTTAAAATGTTACCTGCAGTTGTAGTGCCACTAAAACGAGATGCTTTGTTTGTTTTGTTAAAGGTTCATTTGAAAGGTTTCCTGCACTGGTATCTCCCACTGTTTGTGAGATCTATCGCTTAAGTTATTTGCTCTTAAACAGAGTTTCTGTATAGACTCCAGATTTGTATTGCTACTATTCCTAATGTTCATATAACTGGAGGTCTGACCATCCATGTTATTATTAGCTCAATAATATCAGTCTTTGTGGAAGAAACGGCCACATAGACTTAAAGGTGATTTGTGCTTGTAGTTTGGCAACAGGTTTTGGTAGGTTAAATTACCTTAAAAAGCATCAATGTGTAAATTAAATATCATTCTTCACAAGACTAGATATCACTCTGTAGGTGATCCTGCCCTCAGTCCTGAGCTGAGATTTCCTTTTCATCCTTCAAGGTTGGCAGGATCTCAAAGACTATTTCCTAACAGGTTATTGCAGCACTAACCCAGCATTACTAACCCTCTGCTTTAAATCAGAGTAGATAAGATCAGTATTGCCCATGTTTCCATGCATTTGAACATGAAAGGCTGCTATATTCTTTTGCCTTAAGGTGCTTACTTTCAGAGTTGTCAAACAGTAAGCACCTTGCTCCAAGTGGCTTATGGTTTGAGCTTTGTGAATTCACAGAGCCGCCTCGGGGCACTTGTCATGATAACCTGATTGAGCGGTAATGGAATGGATATGTATGTACACATCAATGTTGCACAACATCAAGAGCCATCTGGTCTCCAAGCCTCTTGGTGTGAGATGACTCACTTGAAGTTTTCAAGGGGGAAAAATCATGCTTGAATTTGTTTTGGGTTTTTATTGTGGGCTTTTTTTGCTCTTTTAAATGTCAACGGAGACGGATTCTCAGCAGGACTCTGAGTCTGCACAGCCTGAAAGCATCAACAGAACGTTGTTACTAATGCTGTGAATGTGTGTGTGTGTGTGGCCCTGCCAGGTTTGTACAACTCTGCAGACAGCTGGATGATTGTACCAAACATCAAGCAGAACCACTACACCGTCCACGGCTTGCAGAGTGGCACCCGTTATATCTTTTTCGTCAAGGCTATCAACCAAGCAGGAAGCCGTAACAGTGAGCCGGCCCGCCTCAAAACAAATAGTAAGTCAGAGCTTATGTGATACCTGTGTCTTTATTTTTGGTTTAATTGTTTATTTTTTTGTTGTTGTTGGGTTTTTTTGTGCCTTTTCTATTTTCTCCTGTTGTGTTTTGTACAAATAAGTTATTTTTCACTGTAATTAGTTCCTAATCCAGTGATGCTTGCCAAGTATCTAATTAAACTAAGTTAACTTAGTTATGGTCAGTATTTCCCAGTTAGTCAGTCGGATCAGTTATGTGTTAGATTGGCTCAAAATGTCTTCAAGGTGTTCTGTGGGGATGCTTTGGGATTTAAGTCCATACTCTGCAACAGGAAGGAAAGCTTAGTTTGATTTATACACAATAAATACGATTTGTGCCCAGTAGGTCTCAGACTCCCATCAGGGAAGTTTGTCATCAGCTCTATTTCTTTTTTTGCTGAATTTTAAGGAAAAGTATCCAGTTGAAGGGCTCAGCATCACAATTTTTCATTTTACAGATGACGTAGTTCAGGTCAGTTCACTTAGTCACATTTGTAATAGTATTTAAACACTTGTGAATGATTAGATCAGTGTTGCTTAAACATTTACATGTTAGTAGTAGTCCTATGTGCCCTTTAAGTACTGTGTATTTATGCAATTTTTTGTGTAACCACAAACCAGGAAAATTCAATTGAGATTAAAAACCTCTTTTCCAAAAGTCTGGGCTAAAGGGCAAGCGGTATTAAGTCACCTATCAGAGTCAATCTCATCAATGGGGAGCCTGCTTTAGTGATTGCCTTTTCTAGTGATATAAGCAATTATTATCACAAATACATGTTCTGTATTTTGCTTAAACTAAAACTGATCACAACTATTAAGATTCAAAATTGTTAAAACTTGATTTTTAATTTCCTGTACGTTATAATAAAGCTATCATCACCATACCGATTTCAACCCTGTGTATGTATAAGGGGATATTTATTATCCATCAGAACAAACAGGACATAGCACCCTTCTCTTCTAAGCTGATGGTTTTAACACTTTCCATGTGTGTCGTTTTTAAACACCCTTTTTACAGACAGTCTTTGTGATGGCCGTCAGCTATCCCCACTGTCAGCTACAGCAGCAAATTTTGGTTTTGCTGGAAATGTGTTTAGTTTTTTATCCTTTTGGCTCTAAGAAAGCAGAAACTGCATCTTTGAAATATGGTAGGTTTCCAAACCTTAATCAAATTACTGCATGTGTAGTTTTGTGGCTGTGTCAGTTTAAGTTGCAGTAGTAAATATTGCAGCTTCTTTTCACTCCTACTGAGTTGTTAGCTTGTGAGTTAGTTGTGATGCTCCTTTACTTTATGCATTCTTGTGGCACATTTGATGCAGCAAAGATTAAATCGGCAACACTCTAAACATCAGCTCCTCCATCGCTTTTCTTTTGTAAACTACAGGATGTTTTCAATTTTTTCATTCACCTACACATTTTTTAACTTCTCGCAAAACATTTTTTAAAAAGCACTTTTTTTCTTGACACATCGTAGGATAGTTGTTTTTATACCAAATTTAATTTTTTTTTTGTTTTTTAAAAAATGATGTTAGATGTTGGACCTATCCTCTAATCCAGTGTCCTTTTATATCTAAGTTTCCCACTAAAGCAGGTTGCTTTGATGCTGAATCATGTTTTTACTGTGATCTTCTTCATCTTTTTTATTCTTATTCACTGTAAATTAAAATTAAGAAATTAAAAGATGCAACTATGTCACTTTAAATAAATAAAAGAGGAGACTTGTCAGATTAGAATAAACTCATATTATTCATAATGCTATTTTATTATAATGGAAAATAATAACATAATGACAAACAAATTCTAAGTGAAATAAAAACTATATATATCATTTAATGTGTCGTGTTGGAAGAGTGTGACAGAAAGTACCCACTCAGTCATATTACCAACCATCTATTTTTTGGAATTACTTTGCCATTTCAGCATATAATAAATTAAACCCCATGCAGCTAATTTTAAATTTCCCCCAAGGGTGCTCAATAAAATTTTAAAATAAGTATTAAATTGCAGTCCTTCTGCTGTAAAGCTCAACTGGAGTTGATATGTCAACTTCCCCCCAGCTTCTGTCAGGAGTCTAGCTGTGCAATTTAGGATTAACTGTAATCTGGATACATTCAGCCTGGTGAAATGGGCATGTGGAAAGCTGTCATAGTCGAGGGATGATCTCTCACTCTTCCTCATAAAACATGTTCTTTGTCTTGACCTGCTCTTAGCGTGCATGTTAGTTTCACTTTAAGTGTTTTCCTTTTTGTCATTATTCAGTTTTTTTACTGTAATACTCTGAAATTAAACTGAAAGACAGATGCAACTCTCCATAAACTTCATGTAAGATTGGATGAATATTAAAGCCACACGTACTTTGAACAGATATAAGTGGGAAAAGATTTAGGATGAGGGGTTTTTACCAGAGCATTGAGTTGTTGAAAGCAGTTGTTATCAAAATAGAGTACCGGTATGCATTATAGGAAAGTATCATGACAATGTGGTGATGCTGATGAGACTGTTTGTTGTTCACTACAATGAAATTCTAGGAAATATCCTTTGAAGCTGAAACTTCTTTCCTGAAGTTTGTGACAAGCTGGTGACAATTACATATCCCAGAGAAATTTCCTGAACACACCAGACATGCCCTTCTCCCAATCACTCCTAATGAAGAGTGGGAGATTGCTCCATAGCTCGATGGACATGAATAAGTAACCTTTTAAATATAGCACTGCTGTGTCTGCAGATTCTGATGTACTTCATACTATTTAGGTCAAAATGCAATGACAGTAAGACCTGCTGCCATTACGGAGCTTAAAGATGTTAAACTGATGTTCTTACAAGTGTGACCAAGTCTATATTGTTAGACTTCATGTGCCTTTGAGTTTGAGTCAAATATTGGACTTTCAGTCGACTTCAATATGCAATACATAAGTGTTTTTACGAAGGCAAATGATATCCTTTGGAAGATGTTAAAACATCATCCTAACTGAGTAGAGCACCACCCATCATTTGCACCGCACATTCAAGGTGAGAATGTTGCATCTTGTTGCACTTTGCAGCTCTGTTTCGAAAGCACGGAAATAGCAAGGGGAATTTTTTTTGCACCCTGGTGTGAAAATAGTCACAAAGCCAACAGATAATATGTAGCATACAACACCACACAACAATTACCGTCACACCTTTTAATCTGCTAACAAAAGCACAAGCTGTTAAAACACAGATCCACCCTTTTCTGGTCAGTGTGAACAAATGAAGGCGAGAAACAGCTGTAGCCAAAGGATTATTCTGCAGTGTCTTTCTCAGAACTATGACGAAGAGTAAATTTTAGTTTCAGGTGGCAAAGAGCCTTAAAGGGCCACTCTCACTTCATCAAAATGAAACTTCATATAAAAATGATAAATGGAAAATGATTATTAATACTTCAAAAGTGATGGTAGTTTATTCTCTAATGAAGCAATCTTGTACAAGCACTGTTAGCTAGGAGGATACCGCCATTACGGTACATCTTATAATTCCTGATTTCTGTTTTTTTTTTTTTTTTTACTATTCTTCACATTGATTACATAATAATAAAACATATTTAGAATAAATCATGCACAAGATAAATTAATTAAATACAATTAAAAGGTAGCTTTTCAGGTCAGGTTTGGCCAAGTGTTATTATGCTATTGCCTCACTGCAGAAACCCTCCCCTTTGTCTATGATATTATAAATAACCTACATTTCCTGCTGAAACACCAAGTGTGTTTCGGTGTGTGCAGTCTTTCAGGATATCATGTGGCCTTATGAGACAAAGGGTACTGTAGAGTCGTCCAGGGAAGTGAATGGCCAATGATTTTCTGGGTGCTTATTATGACCCATTGCAGAGTCCTTTTGTGTGCTGTGGTGCAGCTTGAGAACCATACAGTTCTGGTTCAGACCAATCTAAAGTTCCCTCTCTAGATTGATCCTCTTGAAGACCCTTAGAAAGTGGAGACACCTCTTCGTCATAACCACCAAGGTGTTAGAGCTTCACTGGGTCTTAAAGCACTACACATACTTCCTCTATTAACATGGACATAATGTTCTATGTATGTGATGTTATGTTCGCTTGATGCTGAAAGGGAGAGATGTTAAAGTTATTAGCTATGGTAAAAATGACTGCTTATCATATGTAAGTTGCTAAGTATAGCATAGTATAGTATAGATGTAGACCAGAAACGTCTACAACAAGGTAACGTAAAACTTACTGCAAAGGAATGCAAATGTATTCCCTAATGTGCAAAATCATTGTGAGGATACATAAAAGTATTGCAAGGTAATGCAAAAAGGGAAAAAATCCCCCATGTCTCCTGGGGGGCTTCTCTTGTATAACCACTGAAAAGAAATTTCGGTCATACAAATATCTTTTTGAACATCATGACATAGTTTAGAATCTGTGCCTCTTAAAAAGTAGATCTCATCTGAATAAACTATGAATGTACTAATATACTGATGTGTGAGGCTTCATGTTAGAATTACAGAAACACAGCAGAAGCCAAATGTTGCATTAACAGTAAGCGCTTAAGGCTTTCTGCTGAAGATCCACCTACCAATCAAAATAATTCATAAGTTCCAGTAAAATACAATAATAACACTACATATCGGTATGAAATATAGTGTATAGTATAGAGTACTTTAATGCCTAGCAATGCTGTATTGTCTGATGGATAATTCCCACTCCCTCGCCATCGTTTCTGGCAGCCAGTGTTATGATGGAAGAAGGCTTGTCCTCCCACAGCCAACACTCTGGTGGAGATTCTGAGCCTATGACTGGCAACGAGCTTTTCCCTGGGCTGTGATGCTTAGATAAGCCATCAAAATTACAAGAAAGAAACATTCAATATTTTTATCCATGAGGTTTTCCTAATGGCATCAATCTCTTTCAGATACTGCTTTTATTCTCTCCCACTCTCCCATCGTTGTGTTTGTCAGAGGCCTTTTCATACTCATATTAAGGAGCTTCTCTTAGCCCTTCTGATAGAAAACAGTGTTTAGATTCAAATAGGTCACAAAAAAGCTAGTCACAAATGTCCCACTTTGACAGGCTCATTAGGTTGCCGCTGTGCAAGTTCTGCTGTAATGGCAAACTTTTGAGCTGAGCTCTTTTTTTTTATTTCTTTGCACTTGAAGCTTCTATCATATGCTAGATTACAAGGATTAACTGCCATTTTTTACAAGATGAAGTAAACCCAAGAATAAAGAAGAATCTTTTTTGTTTCTTTTTTTTTGTCCTTGCTAATGTTTCAAGTGGAGGATTGCAAAGCAAATATTATTACACAGAGCACTATAAGATCCTGGAAAGAGATGTATCATCACAACCCTTCTACTTAGAAGTTATATGAAAGTAATACCAAAATACTGCTCTATAGCTGCAGTTGGTGGATAAATGTTTATGCAACAATCTGTGCTAGTGGGGCACTATATAAATACAAGCATTTCCTATCACTTTACAGTAACATACAAACACACATATTTTTAAAAATGTCCATTCTGCAGGTTAACACACTAAATTGATTTTACAACTTGCTCATTTTAATCGGTCTTCACAAACCAAATTAGGTAAAACTATGTTTTTCTCCTTTTTTGGGAAGCAATAACATTATCATGGATACTCAAAGAAGATTATTGGAAGCTACTGAGCTACCAAATATGTCCTTTTCTAATAGGTCATGTCTTTACAAGTCCCCAAAATCTTCATACGCTTAACCCATTTCTCAACTTTTTTTTTCCTTTTCTTCCCCATTAAGGCATTCGTCATTTGGTCGCAGAGGTAATGCTGTTCGTCTTAAATCAGTGCAACTTTTGGTTCAAGCAGATAGGCGTATTAGATCCAAAAACATCCCAGCTCAGTTTATGAGCACTCTGCTTATCAAACATTTAAGAACATGCAGTATTTAAAATAAAATAAAAATGTATGTATATGATGAAGGTGTGGGATATTGTGTAAATGAGAAACTCAAAACTGCACCAGTTTAACACATCAGTTTGTTTATGGATATTTTGTATTTGTAGGAAAAAAGCATAAAACCTTTTATAGCTCCAGTGTAACTGCAGTGACACATTTATATATTTGGTTTGTCAACCAAATATTCTTATGTACAGATTTGCACATTCTGTGTGTGACAATATTTTCACGCAAAATGCATGATCTAAGATCTAGTACAGGTCTGCCAGTGCGTGCATGCTGAATCTAATAGTACAACTAATGTTAGCATGCATGCACTGAGCTACATTATACAAACCATTCTGGATGCAGGCTTTTCTTCAGAATAATACACATTTATTTCTCTTCAACATTTCAAATTCACATTAAAGAGAAGCACTGCAATGAAGCTAGGATTGTGTATTGAAGTTACGTCAAATCATCTTCATTTCTGCAGAACGTTTGGGCTAAGGACACCCTAGTCTAGTCCTTAAGATCTGCTATCCTGCAACTCTGAAATGCTAACTTTTTCTAAATCACCTGAATCAAATGAACCATTACTCTGAGAGCTGAATGACAGGTGGATGAAGGAATTCACCTATTTGTTTCAGTGGTGAAGGAGAAGGGATGCATCAGAAATCCCAGCATTGTAGATTTGGAGGACCAGGCGTAGCATAAATACTATGAAATTGACACCTCCCTTTGATCCATCATCATTTATCCTCTTGTTTCTCTGTCCATCACTTTTTTACGTATGTCGTTTCAGAGAGGTGTTCTCCAGAGCTTCCCATGTATATGTTTATGTTAAATGAACTGAAATAAATTAACTAAACAGAGATTTTTAGTTGACAAACTAGAAATAAATTGTTTCTTAGGAGCAGGACACCAGCAATTCCTGCTTCACTTCCAAAGAGACATGTAGTCTCTATGTAGGGTTATATGAGGCATACCATGACCATAAACATACATGATCAAGTGAATTAAATGAGGGATTTATAAAAATCCATTAGTTGCTATTGTGTTATTTCTGGCCTCTGTAAGTGTGATGAATCTGGATTTTTTTATATTAACCTATCTATATTTCAGTAATGGGTTGCAATTTCAGACAGATTTAATGAACAATTGATAAATGAAAGGCCTGGTAATTATAAGGTCAAAAGCTTAACTAAAATGACCTTTATTTAACAACAACACAATATATTTACATATTGCGGTTTTAAGATCCAAACAGTGAATTTACATCAGATTAAGGTCTGCACTTTGACTGGATCATTACAACACATTGATTCTTGTCTTTTATTACCATTTATTTCCTGAATATTCTTTCAAAATATGTACAAATACATAAAACCTCTAAACAAGTTTCCCATTTTTCAGCACGATTTACGGTACAGCTGAAGACTGAATCTTGACACACACAAAAAAGGAGGCTTGCAGTTAACTTCCACCTCTGCAGCTTTTACTCTTCAGCTGTGCTTGAGGACACCAGCTCAAAGTCACAGTTGAAGCTACTGGTATAACCCCTTGAAACTTCAGAGTTGCACTATGGTACCTGCTGTGCTTCTTTTCCTTATCCTTTTTGTTGTGAGAGCAGTGCCAAATTTGATCACCTACACATCTTTTCACATGCACTGCAGCTGCTTTGATTGAAACAGCATTTAAAATCATGTGTTGATGCTTTCTAGACCTTTTTAGGCCACTCCGACATATCAGTCATTCGGCGCTGAGTGGCTGAAAGGGAAGAGTGCCACAAATGTAGCACTTTAAAGTATGACCACGCTGTTAGATGCTCAATACCTACATGTAAAGTAAGTCACAACTTCTTGAAACACATATGAATTAAGAATGATGAAGGAGAGGGTGGTTAGGAAACAGGTGTGCACAAGCATGTGTGCCTTTGTGTGACCTTTTATCACCATAATTGAACTTCTTCATTCACCTCAAAGTGAACTGTGACCAGGTTTTTACATGACAGCCTTCAGAGACGATGGGAGGAACCTTGAAAGGGAAGAGGGACTGTGTAAGTGGTAGGAAAGTGTTAGCTTGAGACTGAGTGAGAGAGTGTTGGATAAATAAAGGACACCAAATGGCTCTTTGCAGGGATGAGTGTGTGCAGACTTATTTAGACACATATGCAGTGCAGACAGATAAGGTTTATGTCTTTTGTTGGTTTTTCACTCTGTAGTTTGACTATTTGACTTTTAGTTTATTAAGCATATATTCCCACATACACCTGGTGTAAAAAAAACAGTTTCTCTTTACAACCATTTTATTCTTATTTGTGTTACTATATGTTATATGTTTTAGCATTTAGCATCCAGCTAGGAATTGCATTAAACTTCCAATTAAGTTTGATCACAACTTATTAGAGATGTGGCTGAAAGAGTGTGTTATTAAAGGAAGCCTTTATTAAATTATGCTTTGTCTGTGTTTTTTAATTATCTTCTCACTAATTAATTCATACCAAGAAGAAGCAAAGAAGCACTTTGCTGATTGGAGGCAGAAACACATGTTAAAAATTAGGGTACGTTTTTTTTAGGTATTCACAAGCTGCTCAAAGTAGATCGGAGACAGCATTGCAGTATCTTTGTCTGGGTTCACTCTATTACGTTGTGACCACTGAATGTCATATTCAGTTTGAGAAATGCAGGCTGTCATTTTTTTTTACAACTTATTTATATAATTGTTCATTTAAAGCTGTAACACGCGGAAGTCAGCTGTAAGAAATGATTCCCCCAGACACCATTTCAGCACATCTATCAAAGCTGAGAACAGCCTTTACAGCATAACGCTGTAGTTTTTCTGTTGGTATTCTCTTGGGTGCAATATGCAGAGAAGTTGCAGAGACTAAACTCAGGTTTAGTTTTCTGAAGCAGTGATAGACTAATTTTACTTACTTTTCTAAGTTCTATAGTTTCAAACATTTTTCCTTTTACTCTAATAACATCTGTACAATAACCTACATTCTCGTTTCAAAAGCCTTGCTTTGACATTTGTGTCTGTCTGTCTGTCGGTGTAATACGTGCAAACGTTGACATTCACTTCTCATTTTGTACTCCAGAGCTGCAGGATGGTGTGAGGAAGGAGTACCAACAATATAAACCCACCTTAGATATGTCTTTATTTTGTACTTCTATTGTTTTCAACTTGAAACAATTCTCTATTTTTAGTGAACATATTTTTTGTGTTTAAACAAAGTCAAATGTGAGTACATACCAGCTCTTCTTTAGGCAGCCACTTTGCTGACAATGAAACACTAACTGTTGACTTTGTGGTGTTTGTCATTCTGATGGTAAACTACACTGGGCATCTACATTGTATGAACAAAGCAAGGAGTGGGCAAACACTCCAGAGAGTTTGTGTTTGCATGTGTGTGTTTGCAGCACTTGTGCGTTTTGTCAGATCCGAGTCACTGTGTTAGGTAAGAAGCTCAAATCCAGGCTGAAAATATCACATGACAAACTGCCCAAGGGTTACGCATTCCTCTTTCTGTTACAAAAACCTGCAGTAATATTTACCCAGCATGCATCTCTCATGACAGGCCTCAAGCTGCCACGTAGCCCCTGAAGTAAATAGTTGGAATGTAGAGAGGAAGAGGTGAGGCTAAGCATAGACAAGGAAAAAGAGGGGTTGTTACACATATTGGATTTATTCCTTCCAGTCACTGCATTTCTGTGCAATAACAGAACCGACTTATCTGAGAAACCCTGCTGTGTTTTAATAACTGATTACATTTTTGTTTACACAACCAAGAGCCCTAACAGTGACATAAAAAGCTCTTTTACTTCTCTTTATGGACCATCACAGAAATCTCACTCCCAAAAATGCTTCATCACAGTGAAATTCTAAAGAGACGTGGAAGCCTTTCTGAAAAATGTTTTTCCAGCACTGGTCTCTGAAGACTATGTCTACTTCATTAAAGGATGAAGCTGAAGAAGATCAAGGACTCCAGTCTTTGCTTTACACCACATAGATTTTTAGCAGAAATTAACTCAGTGAAAACTGAACACTATACCCATGACCCACATATCTAGGAAGACACATTAAGCACCTAATCCTCCTGCTGGGTTAATGCATTATGTCTGTATATCAGCCAGACGATGAAAGTGCTCAGGCCCTTTGATTTACATACCAAATTACATATTACAGGCTGACTCATTCAGAAGGAAATATAAATTCAGCAGTGTTGTAGAAACCTGTATAAGGTTATGGTAGACTGTTGATGTCTAAACTCCGATGCTCTCATGCAGTGATTGTTTTAACATGCTTTCAATTCCTTCTTTATTCATTCTTTATCACGTCAAAAGCAGTTACATCTTCTTTTGCAAAAGATCAACGCTTATAAATGTTCTCCTAACAGTACTCCTTTTTATTTCTCCTTTTTTTCTCTTTGGTCCTGTTTCTTTTTTGTGCTCTACAAGCTTCCAATGCGAAGCTCGCAGGCAGTCTAGCAGAAAGCTGTTATCTGCCAACAGAGAAGCTTCTAATTACCTCTATATTACACCACAGTAGAAACAGACTAATCATAGTGACCGCTAAGGAACTTAGTCTGTAGGATATATAGTACAAATTCTTTTATTTATTTATAGTTTTGATTCAAAACGTGAGCAGTGCATTTGTGTGTGTGTGTGTATAATAAGATCATAAGATATATATTATCTTCATAAGATAATAAGACCAGTTAAGATGTTTTTGAGTCATTAGCAACAAAAATTCAATTTGTAGTTGCATAGACAGGTGGTATATGAAGAGGGTCCAGAATAGTTTTTAACATGAACTTGTAGTTTGAGTCCTCTCAATATATTGTGTAACTGCACACACAAATTTTTTATGCCTCCAAGTCATTGATAATGAATCCACAGTGGGTTGCATGGTAACACAGCAGCAGGAATCTAATTATCTCTGTCAAGGAGGTTATGTTTTAGCTGTCATGTCTGTCCGTCTGTCTGTTTGCCTTTTTGTTAGTGATTCATAATTCTTTATAATTGCAATATAGGGCCAGTTTCAGCTAATATGCATAGAACATCACAATAATTATAAATTATAAAGTTTCACAAGGTATCAGAGTTAAACTTGGATCCTTTGGAATTTTCATTATCGTAAGAGAACAAATTAGGATATAAAGATGCAACAAACACCACAATCAGCCTAAACACTCATTCATTCATTAATTTTCTATACCACTTTATCCAATTCACAGCCAGGGTGTACCCTGGACAGGTTGCACATCCATCGCAGGGCAATACAGAGACACCAACAACCATTCAGGATCACACTCACTTCTAGGGACAATTTAGAGTAGCCAATCAACCTAACAAGCAAGTTTTTGGACACTGGGAGGAAGCCTGGAGAGACCTGGATCTGGCCTCAACTTGATATCACAGTGCTAACCACAGCCCCACTGTGCAGCCCACTGTGGATTCATTATCAATAAACCTAGGAATCTAACAATGTAAAGATAAAAAATTAATTCAGGACTATAACAAAGAGTGAAAATTACAAGTGGAAATTAGCTTGGCAGAGATCTGCGCCCTCCAAGTGCTCCGAGTCCTGCTAGTAAATACCAGTGCACCGAGTGTGACTTAAAGCTGGAATGTGACTTTAAATTGTTCATTTTACGGCAGTGCTTCAACATGTGGGGCCTTAGTGGCAATTTACTTGCATTATTTATATTTTAGTATTCATTTATTAAAATGTTTTTTGACGACATTTCTTCCTCGAGGACAACAGTTCCCCACTACCCCTTCAGATTGTAATAATGTGTTTTTGACCCACTTTTAGCTTCTGCAATCTCAAAAGAAGGAAGAAGTGTGCTCAATCCTGCAGAATGAGGTATGGTTTCTGGACTGACCAAAAGTGGCTGCAGGAACTGGGTTTTAATCTGAACAGTGTGATGAGGTGACGAGGGACAGGTTTTCAATCCTGTTATGTGCAGCTGCAGGCAGAGAGGAAGAAGACGTCAAGCAGGGACAGAAAGCACAGGGAGGCAGGACATGACAATATCCCTCTAGGCCAGTATCAGAAAGATGCATCATTTACAGAGTTTTTCTCATTAGGTCATCAGCACCCAGTGGTTGTTGCTCTCCACTTTGTTGCTAAGTTAGCTACCATGGAGAATTGTACAGCATGTAAACATCTGGGTGTTTCACAGTGCTGTAGGAAATGTTAATATGGAAGGAAGCAATTTAAGACACATCTGCGATTAAAGATGTTTTGTTTGCTGTGCAAACTTGCTCTGAAGTTTCTACGTATGTTCCACTGTTTAAAACAACTTCCACTTGGTCATTTTCCATCAGGCCCGGAGTAGCTAATCATGAGATTTAGTGCTCTTCATGGGTTGCATAAGTCTTTGGTTGGTGTGCCGGGAAAGCAAAGTTATAAAAACAGGCCAACACTTCTAAGTAGTTGTTAAAGAAAACTACCAGTGATTGGTGTTGATGTGTGGATCAATACTGAAATTCCTGCTGTGTCATCGCATAACTGAACTTTCTGGATAGGAAGGAATTACTTCTTCCACCTTGCGTAGACACATGCAAAACAAGGTGCAGCATTGTGTTGCTGTAACGTGCGATTCACTCAGTGATTAGTCTGTAATGCAGTGATGATGGAGATATTTCAGCCCTTTGAACAGCAAAGATGCGCAGGTTGATGTGTGTGGGAAGACCACAACCATCCTTAAACATCTAAGAATCATAACACAGAAGCAGAGAGGATGAGGTTATGATAAGAGGACAGGAAGAGCAGGTGCTGCTGGGTGGAGGCAGATGTTACTTTTAAGTCCTTTAGAGTTGCAGGAAGGTACAGTCCAGCCCATGAGCAGGAGATCTGGAGATGTGTTCTTCTGTCAGTGGATTTCAGGGAACCGATTTCTGTCTGAATGTCTGCTGGTTGCAGTCTTAAA
The DNA here is from genome assembly GCA_037177535.1 of Pseudomugil gertrudae. Classification (NCBI taxonomy): domain Eukaryota; kingdom Metazoa; phylum Chordata; class Actinopteri; order Atheriniformes; family Pseudomugilidae; genus Pseudomugil; species Pseudomugil gertrudae. Next base: position 16,450,703 of record JBAMHV010000007.1, on the reverse strand, counting down.
GCTTTTTTTTGTTTTATACTGTAATAAATATTATTATTATAAAATAAGCAATGAAATAAGGAAATGTTACGATACATAACTGCATGTATTTGGCTTGGAGTAATGTATTCCTGACATCACACCTCGATCCAGCCAGATAAAATTAATCAGATAAACTAATCAGTGTTTAAATAAAACAGCTGCTGTAAACATTTAAAGAAAAAATTACTGAAAAGCATTTAATAGATAAGAGAGGATGACATTGTTAAATCAAATTTATTTTGACTGATAGTTAACTGAATAAATTTAAATGTATATAAATATATACTGAGAATTAGTGTGTTTTTCATGATAAACTAACCTGACTGATCTCATTCCACTATCTACTCACCACAAAGCTGTGTTTAGTTATTAAAAGTATCTACAGGATGCATGAAAACAGAAGATTTACAGACTCAATACAGAAGATGTATATGACATATTTCTGTACTTGATTAAAACATTTAAGTGGGTCAAATCTAAAATATAAGCAGGTATAAATAAAAACTATCAAACGTGGGGATAAATAAAATAGATATATTTAATGAGGATGGAGTCAGGTAGAAGGAGATATTTAAAAAAAATAGGACATGCGAGGGTGGGGTTTCTGTGAAATAAATTTAGGTCTTTTTTTTTGGTTTCTTGAGGTGTGTGAGTGATAACTGTCTCTCAGTGGCGCTGTGTGTTTAGCTTTTACACCTGTTGCAAGGCTTTTCATAAAAGGAGGATGCATGGAAACTAACTTTAGTCAATGTTTTTGTAATATGGTGCATTAATACAATAAATTAGGCTTTTAGTGTGTTTTCACAATAAAAACTGCAGGATTGTGAGTCGTGAGCAATACGTTACATTTATCCAGTTTGTTACACATCAAAAAGAGGTGGTCTTATTAAACTCCAGGGCTAAAAACTGGTTCCACACCAGCTTTGTTTTCCACTATATTCCTGCAGGCTGTAGTTTGTGTGTGTGTACATCTGAATGTCTACTTGTCCTCTGCTGTCACATGCGTTTCCCCTTCCCCAACTTCAGGCCCAGCCAGGGCTCTCAGGAGTCATCCCCTGGAAAGGCATGACAGAGCCCCAGTGTTTGGAAGTGGCTGCGCTGGCAGCGATAAGCAGTTCAAAGAAGAGAGCGCATTAATGTAATTGGCTGCCAGCAGCACATTGCCCTCATCGTCTCATATCCACACGTGGTAACACACACTCACCACGCAGATTATTGGAGAGAAGAGTGTGAGAATGTAGTAGAGAGGATGAGAATAGAAGAATGAGAGGAAGAGAGATGAAGGGAAGGGCAGATAGAGTGAAGGGAGGAGGAGTCAGGGTCCTCATTGTGTTGCTCATTAAGCCATGGGAGATTTAGAGAGGCTGAGAGATGAGATGAGAGGTGTCAGAGTTAAATGTCAGGTCTGGAAGGGATGTGGCGGCTTTCGAGAAACTGCACACTCATAGCAACACACAGACGTGGACACTGAGAAGTAGAGAGGTGCTCCTCTGCTGATTGCACCTTGATATTATCCCCTTAACTTCTCACTCTTTCGTCTCTAACTCTGTGCAGCTCACCTAGTTTTGCCCTCTCAATTTTCCATCCATTACACCCAAATTACTGGTGTCATCGCAAACTGAATGGTTGCAGCCGGGAAGAAGCATTTCCACTAAATAGCCTCAACTCGTACCTACTGCAGTGGAAGTGAAAGTTATTTCCTTTGGCTAATTTTCAAGTCTCTGTGATTGGAGAAAGAAGAAAATGCTGGGTGACTTCCTTCCCTGTTATGAAATGTTTTCACCAAAGGCAGCACAAGGCTTTGAAGTTTAGACTCTCGCCCTTGTATTTCAAACAACCTCCTTTTCTGTCTCTCCCTGTGAGTTCTCCACATGCACTTCTCACCCCTCGTTCTCTTTATCCACTTCTTTTTGCTGCTGCTTGAACAAAAAACGTCCTCTAATTTTCATTCTTATTCTCTGCTCTTTGTCCTTTTGATCTGGTGGTATCTTCGGCTCAACAATCGTGAGTGATCTTGAGCTGAAATTGCAAACACACATAGCGAAAACACACGAATACAGCAGCATCTAAAAGAAGAGAAATGCCCCTCTGGAGATGGCAGAATCCACAGCAAAGATGAAAGTGTCTCCATGCGGTGCGATCATCTACACGATGTTAAACAAGAATTATTGTATATTCAGTGACTGTACTGAACTGGCGGATTGCAACATTTGTGAGAAGCAAAATAAATCTTTGTTATGTAACAGGGACAGAAGACACTCACTGTAATCATAAGTAATAACACCAAGGAAATACAGGCAATTTTATAAGATTTTTTATGCAGTAATTTCACTTTGATTGTCCATATTCTGTATTGTCCAAACTTTTGCACCTGCTTTGCATTATTCTATAGTTTTTTGTGCTTTTCCAAAAGGCAACATATTAGTTTAGACCAGCCTTTCTCAAAGTGTGGTCCCCGGACCACCCCCTGGTGGTCTGCAAGGTGAACAACACGACAATCTGAATCTACAGTATATGAATTAACTGAAAACGTTGTCACACTCAGTTTTGCGACACCAAACCGTCTTATATCCAAATAACTTTGGAGCAGTGGCTTCAGACAGGGTCCCTTAAAAGAAGAAAAAAATAAAATAACAGATATTTTACAAGAAATATATTGTAAAAGCTGCATTTTTTGTTGCAGACTTGTGAATGGTTTATATTAGCATATTGTTCCTGGTTTATATTAGCATATTGTTCATGGTTTATATTAGTATATTGTTGATGGTTTGTATTAGCATATTGTTGATGGTTTGACATGATTTGTAAATAATCTTAAGCTTGGACCTCTCCCAATGTTTTTTTTAGAGTGTTTTAATGCAGCATTTTCTTAGGGCAAGCTGAATACCTACACTTAGGGCCAAATCTACTAAAGG
>JBAMHV010000007.1:16406819-16434826 GCA_037177535.1 Pseudomugil gertrudae | reverse complement strand
CTGTTCAGCGTCCGTCGCTCTGCCACAGATGTCCGGCTGTCCAGCTCTGTGCCAACGACAGAGCCTGCCTTCCTCACTAGTTTGTCCAGGCGTGCTGCGTCCTTCTTCTTGAGGCTGCCCCCCCAGAAGCAAATGGGTCTTTATTCTGACATCAAACTAAAGACATAGTCACAATCCAGTCAACAATAAACATTACAGTCAGGCTATGCAAAAATTTTGATCAAGGAAGGAGAATTATTGAAAGTTCTGTTTTGGTGTTTGCATGCGGACAATAGGTTAGAAAAATTGCATTATTATAATGGTTATAAATGTTCTTTTTATGCTCAAAGAAACAGTGCATTTACATCTGTCGGGTGAAGATAAAAAAAATCACTTAAATTCACGTAAATAAAATAAAATAAGGGTATAGTAAATCAGGCCCTTTGATGGACTGGGATTGGCTCCAGCCCTCCCGCGACCCCGTTGAGGTAGAAAATGGATGGATGGTATAGTAAATCATCAAATCTTCTCTATAATGCACTCTCCAGGCACGCACCCAGAGCACACAATTTGTTGCGGATGAGCTCCACACCCAAAAGACACCCGGATGCACCCACACAGAAAAATTGACCTCCACATCTACAACATTCTTTGGTCATGAAAGTTAAGCCAAAATGCTCCAAAACATCACACAGCAGCACAGACTTAATTAGTTAGACAAAGAGTCGGTTTGGATGAGCAGACATTCAAGTAAACCTGGAGAAGTGCACACTCATGGCTTTCTAAACATATCTTCATTATCTATCACATATCAAACATGGCCACGAGAGCGACACACTCCACTCAGTTGAAGCTAAAGTCAGAGCTTGGTCCGCATTGCCGGCAGGAAATCCGATTCTTTTCCAGTGAGGGTTGGAGTCTGCCAAGGCTGCCCTTTATCACCGATTCTGTTTATAACTTTTATGAACATAATTTCTTGGCACAGCCGAGGTGTTGAGATGATCCAGTTTGGGGGCCTCAGGATCCGGTCTCTGCTTTTTGCAGATGATGTGGTTCTGCTGGCTTTATCTGGCCCTGATCTTCAGCTGTCACTCAAGACAGCCGAGTGTGAAGCGGTTGGGATGAGAATAAGCATCATTGGCGGGGATGGAGCATGAGATTGACAGGCAGATGCTGCGTCTGCAATAATGCAAGCGCTGCACCGGTCTGTTGTGGTGAAGAGGGAGCTGAGCCGGAAGGCAAAGCTCTCAATTTACCGGTTGCTCTGTGTCCCTACCCTTACCTATGGTCTTGAGCTGTGGGTCATGACCGAAAGAATGAGATCCCGGGTACAGGTGGCGCAAATGAGCTTCCTCCGCAGGGTGGCCGGTGTCTCTCTTAGAGATAGGGTGAGAAGCTCGGCCACCAGGGAGGGACTCAGAGTAGAGCCGCTGCTCCTCCACATCGAGAGGAGCCAGATGAGGAGCCTCCCTGGAAGACCCAGGACATGCTGGACCGATTACATCTCTAGGCTGGCATCCTGGAAACACCTCGACCACATCCACCCACCCCAATGAGCTGGTGAATGTGGCTGGGGAGAGCGAAGTCTGGCCTTCCCTCCTTAGGTTGCTGCCCCCGCAACCCAACCTTGGATAAGCGGCAGAGAATGGATGGATGGATGGATGGATGGATGGACAGTAGTATCCTTGTGTTTCTGAAGTTGATATTTCCTTGTCTCTGTTCCCTATTCCCTAAATTCCCTAAATACCCCATATTCTATCCAACAGTAAGGAGTCAAGTGATCACTTAAATTTTTGATTTCAAAATAGTTATATGAATGATATTTACTTTATAACACTGTGTAACAGATATAATCTGTTAACATATACCTTCAGATTTCACTAGGTTGATGAACTTAATTCGTGTTTTTCATGTACTGTGTGCTTAAAGTATATTTCAATCATTAAAATTTTTATATTTTATGTCTTTTACATATTTGATGTATTCTTTTTGTTTAGTATTTTGATCAATACCTACTGTTTATTGTGCTTCATAAATAAAGTTAGCTTGGCTAATAATTGCCTTGCTGTCCTCTGTACACACTCTTGACTTCTCTGGATGATATTGATGTGAAATAAATATATACTATAATAAATACTATAATTTTACTCAAAATAAATATTAGAAATTATTATGTCAAAAGTTCCTGCATTTGGTTAGGAAAAAAGCACTCAGAAATGATCTAACTGATTGCATGAAATTGCAAAAAAAAACACCTATTATAAGTGCTACAAAACATTAGCTTTCTAGTATCTGTGAGACACTTATTTCTTGAAGGTTACAATCATACCAGCCTCTTTGTAATCAAAGTTGACAAATGTATCCAAATAGACAAGAAAAAAAATTAAATGAAATTAAATTAGAGAAACATAATATCTGTTTTGTCTGTTCCACGATATTTACCCAGCAAATAGATTTATTTTCATAGATTGTATCTTTTCCTCTAGTAGACATACAGAAAGACTGGTGGAGTATTTGATTTTGCTTTAGAAAAAAACATTTGCTGATGGAAAGAGAATGGTTCGAGCATTAAAGACTTTAGATGAAATGTTATGTTGAAGGCAAAGTGTTTTTATGGTGCTGACCAATTTTGCTTTTAAAGGTACCAAACAGACACAGGTCTTGCAGGAATGCTGTTACACTGTACAGAGTACATCACCACTAGCTACAGATCAGAAGAGCATTGCAGCAACTAACCAAACACAAACATGGATAAACCCTGCAAATCAGCTTGCTACACCACAAAGGAGCAGGCAATTATTCTTTAAATATATGAATAATTTAAACATATTATCCAGGTCAAAAGCAACATGAAGAAATTCTAGCAGAAAATTGCCAACTTTTAGGCAATCACCACAAAGCGCATTTAATCAGTTCAGGTGTGAAAATGGTGGCAAAAACTAGGAGAAACACTTCACCATCCCAACACCATTGCTGTACATTTTAAAAAACTGTGGGAGGTATTATGATGATTAAAGAGGAACAGTCAAAAGCTAGAACAAGATGTAGTGAGTGTGCAGCTAAAGGTTATCTGCATGTTGCAGGAAGTTCACATCAGGTAGCAGTCATTTAATCATATTCTCCCCCTTATGACCATGAAATCCCAGTGGAGCTAAACAGACTTGGTAACAAGTCACAATATAACCATAATCAGAGCAGGCTAACCATTTAACATAAGTTACTAGGGTGATATACCCCAGGTAAGAAGTGAGCCAGCATTGTAGTGTAGAAAACCAAAAGTTAAACCTGAAATTACCATAATGAGAGAAAATCATATTACAGCCCTCGAAAGGTTAAAGGCTTCATTTATCTGCTAAAGTGACAATATTCTGTCAAGTGGGCAAACAGTAAAATGTTCAAACAAATACATAAGCAACTATATGAACCATCCTGAAAGCCTTGCAGTGTTTTGCAAATGAGTTACTAGGTCTGACCTACTTAGCTGAGCCATGAGAATTGCTTTGGAAGAAGACTTGTGGCTTCATTTGGATGCTAACATGTTCAGTGCCGTCAGATTAATGGAAAAATACACATGTCTGAAAGGAGCTTATGTTAGCTCTTCTGTTGATTGCACATTCTGGACAGAAACCCCAGATACTGTAAATGGAATCTATTGAAGTCTTATTTGTGGGTTACAGTGATTAATACTCCTACGTGGAAAATTTTAGACTGTCGTCTAATTTGTTTTATTAGCTTTTTTATCTTTTCATGCTGATGTTACAGTTTGAGGAGAGTTGTGTTGTCTCATAACTCTATGGCTGCTTATATACTCAATTTCACAAGAATTAGCTCCTTTCTTTTCAGTGTGAAATTGTAGCTTTTCAGTTGAGACTCTGGAACTTCTCATCCACAATCCCACTACACTTAAGTACACTGTTCTAGCCCCTTGCTTCCCAGTGCTTGCTTTCCTGGTCTGCATTTTATTTCCAGTACTGTATGGATGTACTATAAATAAAGAATTTGGAGAGATCTACTTTGTTTCGCACCAAGAGTAACTCATTTCATTTCTATTGCAAGTGTAGTCACTCCAGGTTTTAAATTATACTTTAAATTGATTGCCGTAAAGCACAAGCTCAAGAAGTGTTGGTACTTTTATATATGCTGAAAGATTTGATTGATTTCTCACCTTTTGACCAACAGTGGACTGTATTCAATCGTTTGTTTTATGTAAAAATCTATTTTCACAGTGAGTGTATGAATTTTTTCAGGATTTATTAGACTGCATTACTAAATCAAATTTTATTCCAACATCGCAATGAATTACAATGATATATGATAATATATTATCCTAGCTATAAAGAAACTTTCACTTGAATAATCAGTAAGTGCTGCAGTATATGGAAGTGATGTTGGCTTCAGAGTTTAAAGAGGTTTCAGTAAGAAAATGTTCTCTCCAGTCATGCCTTAGTAGCATTGCCATAGTTTGGCAGGATACAGGGAGTGAGAGGTGTTTGTGGCAGTGCATTAGGGTATCAGAGGCTCAAATTTTAATTTAGTAATGAGATCCTCTAAATCCGAGCACAGCAAACAGGATAATTGAACTCCAAAACTTCTTAAGAATCTAATTAAATGTATTGCACTTAAATTTGTATGCATAGCAGTGTTAAAATCAAAATTGAATTCCAGTCCTTCTATTTGTTGGTACAGTCATTTTAAAGATGGATGATTTTTCCACATAACCTTTTTATAATTCCTTTTGGATTGCATGGTAAAGCCTGGCTTTGGAGGTATGACATTTAAAAACTGTTGTCATTTTCTTGGGCCCAGAAGGCAGTTGTTTTTCATTTGTCTGTGACACTACGCAGCTTTTCTTCATGCTTTAAGAGCCATCTGCAGACTGATGCCAGAGTATAATGGAGCTGTGAATCAGACATTTAAGAAGGAACATATAGACAGTCCTAAACCTGCATGACAGTCTAATCCAGAACCCCAGGTATTTATTTTTTATTCATTCCTCCAACAGTTCAGGGATCAGTATCTTTGAAGTGATTTCTTGCATGCTGATACTTTAACATCAATATTTTCATCATTTAGCATCTTTCAAGCCTGGGTGTTTCAAAAATCTAATCTCAGTGAGAGTCCTTCAATTTTGTATAGATGACTATTTTCTGTCAATTACAGAGGTTTAGACTGAGGCTTGCTTTTAACTACACACAAAAAGTAAGAAATGTGTGTTTGGTTGACCGTTTTGTTTTTAATGCAACATTTCTAAGCAAAACACCTCATATTACTTGACCCTTTTACACCTGAATTACAAAAAACTGGGCAGAAACATCCAATTTTTTAAATGGGATGATGTCTGAAAACTTTATTTGACCCTTTAACAAAATTTAAAAACACTTTTCCTTATATTTACCATTTATTACTATGGAATCTTCTGCTCTCTGCTTTTTTTTTACCAGGGTGCAGGAGACCATTATCATATAGTGAACAACAGAGTTTTGAGTAAAGTTACTACTACAAAATGTCTCAGAAACAGTATGTATAAAATATGAGGACATAAGGGGTTAATTACCTGTTTATTGCTGTCATGACGGAAGCAGTGAGGCCCCAAGAGCAGACAACAAGGCTTGGGAACAGTAAGCAAGGTTTATTATGTGACAAAAAGGTGCAGGTGTCAGGGCAGGTGGGCAGGCGGGCGGGTGGGCAGGCAGGAGCAGTGTTCTCTCACAAGGATTGGTGGCAGGATGGTTTTCACAAGCACAAGCGGCGATCCGTGGCGAGGCCAGAGTATATCAGGTGTTTGGGCTGATGAGGATGATCAGTCCCAGGTGTGAAGCCGATTTGCTGGAGAGAGAGAAACTCCCCTTGCAGGGAAGACACACCCACACACCTGCCAGTAAAAAAAAACTAATAGAGACATGACAATTTCCCCTTTAAACAGTGCAACCATTGTGAGTAGTTAGTATTTGTTGAATGTGCAGCAGGGTTGAGTACATAGGTTGTCCCCATGAAAACCTTCCTAAATCTTCTCCCAATGTCAAACAGCTTATTCTACCACTGATTGTTGTTTTGGCATCGTTTATTGGTTTATTTTAGGAGAATAAAGAGGAGCATGAGCAGCCACAACAGTTTGACACCTCCTCCTCATGCTGATCACAAGCTTGATCACACACTGTTGGGTGCTATCCCATTTTCAGCCAACATTTGTCATTCAATATGGGTTTTTTGGTTTGTTCGTTTTTTTGGTTGTTGTCGTTATTGTTTGTTTGTTTTTGTAACTCTGTACAACACTCCTAAGGTGAGGTTGCAAGTTTTTGAGAGCGGTAAGATCAAGACTGCGGCAAGACGATTTTATCCTTTTCACTCAGCCTCTTATACATCCTGTTCTTTGGAGGTGAGCATTGTCCTCTTAGTGGATAGAGTTTGATTCCAGTCTGTTTGCAGAATCTAATGTCGACATCTCACTACACTGACATTGCCTTCAGTGATGAAAGACCTTTGTTTTTCCAATGAGTGAGACAAATTGAACCCTTTTACTCGTGAAAAAATTGAGATATTTGTCCTTGGCAAAGTTGACCCAGGTACAAGTGCGCTTGTGGACACTTACTGTTTATGCTTTAACAGTGACGTTTGTTATCGACAATCTGGGACAAGCACAGAACTCCAATAAAAAAACACCACATTTAGATCAGGGGGGTGGTTCCTTTCAAATACACCTATTACCTCTCAAAGTCATTGCCCATATGAGTATTAAAGTCCCCCCAGCAGAATGAGGAGGACTCTTCAGCACTCCTAAAAGAGATTGTTAGGCAGAACAGCTCCTTGGTCTGTACACACAAATATGTCAGGACCCATCCCAGCATCCAAAGTCCACCTATAACCAATTAAATTTGCACATCCTAAAACATCTCAGAATATCTTGGAAAGTTGGTATCTGTGTCTATAAGTGTGTGTGTGTGTGTGTGTGTATGTGTGTGTGTGTTTGAGTTTGTGCTTCTTATTATATGAACAATAACTGAATTAATTATTAGAAATTTGCTCCATCCTTCCCAGCCCACCAAAAAATAAGAACATTTAAAGCAATATTCAGTCTGCTAGTCTGTCGGTGCTTTTCCATGGGAATCAGCATCTCTACATCTCAGTAAAATGTTACAGTCCCAGTGTAATTTCCCAGTCTGGAATCGCAAAGTACTGTATATTTTACATTTATGGCTGCTGCCTAGGTGATAAACATCCATAGAGTTTGGTTTTGTACTCCCCCTGTTTCCTTCTTTCTGCATCATCTGATTGCCTGACTAAGTTAATCTGTATACAACTACCTACATTTGTGACTGATTTCTCTGCTCACCGAATAAGTACCACTCTCTCACTGCTCAGTGTCAGATCATCTTCTCCAAGCTGGTGAGCCATTGGTTATTGTAGCACCTTCTCTGTGATGGTTACTGCCTTCTGCCAAACTCATGTTTGTTCTTGTTGTTGGTCTTATAGGATGTATTTTGGTTGTTGTTTTTTTTTTGGTTGTCTTATATGATGTATTTCGCACATACATAGGTGTTATATTTCCTGTGGATGAGCAACTGTGGAGATGAATGGACCCGAAGCAGGCGGAAGGCAGAAGATTTATTGATGATATTTATTTGACGTCCCATAGCACCGACCAAAGAAACCAGATTGCTTTAACTTACAACAACTTAAACACTATTAATGAACCGTGGCAAAGTAACAGAAATCGGGGATATATATATATACACACACACAGAACTAACACAGGTGGAATGAATGAACTAAATTAACCCAGGTGAAACCAATAAACTTAAACACAAGAAAGCTAAACTAAACATGACGGACAAAACAGGAAGTAAACCAAAATAAAACAGGAAACATGAAAACACACACCGTAACAATAGGAAAGCAAAAAAACTCTGTCATTCAATTATATGCATTCTCAGAAATGCGTGTTATCACATATTATGTACAGTATATGTAAGAAAAGTTAAGTGTGCAAGGTGCATTATTGACTTGGAACGATATAGACCAGGGGTAGGCAACTCCAGTCCTAGAGAGCTGCACTCCTGCAAGTATTAGGAGTTTCTCCGCTGCATCACACCTGGAACAAATCAGACTTAATTAGCAGATTTATTAGCAGAGCTTGCCATTAAACTCTGCATTTGTCTGTTAATTACTCATTGATTTGAGTCAGGTGTGATGCAAAAAGGGAAACTCCCAACACTTGCAGGAGTGTGGCTCTCTAGGACTGGAGCTGCCTACCTCTGCTATAGACAGTGATGCAAACCAGAGTCTGAACACAGGATTGAAGGGTAAACACAATGTTGGGTCATTTGTAAGATCGCCTCTTGAACCTTGTTTGCAACTGCTGACATTTTAACTGTAGCCATTAACCTGACTTGCACATCCTGTGAGTGGGAAGGCCACAGCGCTAGCCACTGGACCACCATGCTGCCTAGAGGTTTCTCACAGTACCTCTGTAAGAAAAAATCCAGCTTTGCAGTACAGACCTCTGATCTCTCAGTAGAACATGGGAAAACTAGTACATACTGCACACTAGTACATTCTGCCTAAAAAATCAGTAGGACAAGAACTCATTCAGAGCTCTTCTGCTCAAATACTCACTAGGACGAAGAAAGTGAACCACATCAAAGCAGCTGAGCTCTTTACAGTAACTACCTTTCTGTCAGTGAATAAACTTTCAAATCTGGTGAAGTAACAGCTCAGTCTTGTCAAACTTGTTAAACTGTTTGCTGGATAGGTTATTCATAATTTTTACTTATCTGTAACAATGTCTTTAAAGTATCGGCGTATAGACGTCAGTACCATCAACGTAGTTGGAGAGCTGTTACTTCCTCAAATCTGTATTTGCAAGACTTAAACATATATTTGACTGTCTAACCAGTGAGAGAGCCAGTTGTATGCTGCCAATGCCGAGCCAGGTTTTGAGTAATAGCTGCAGTTGGTTTAACTTGGTTTTCCCTGCTCAAGGCTGAAAAGGGTCATGCGACATCTACATGAAAAGCAGAAGGAAATGCAACTGCAAAAAAGGATTTGGAAATGCTCTGGAGGGGAAGGAAAATTGAAACGGGATTAAAATTTTTAAAAATTGTACATATTTTTTCATGTCTAATTAAAAGAAAAAAAGGAACATTAAATTAATTTTTTGTATTAGAAACATGATCAAATTGAAAAATTTGATTAAAACTTTGTACATTTTTTTATCTATTCTTTCTTTTTTCCCCATTACACTTGATTTCATGGATGAAAACAGTCACCATGACTGCTGGGGAGGGGCAGTGCTCATGGTGTATATATCATTCTGTGAATGAGTGTTTGGTAAAACTTAATAGTGAGAAAAATCACAATTCCAGCTTTTGTCAGACTTCACAGAGGTCTGTTACATTATTCAGTGACTAATCTTCCTTCATCTGACATCAGCTTGAAACAAAGATAATAGTTAAGCCCAGCTATTAGCAGATGCAACAGCGAACCAAAAATTAAGCCTTCACATACCCAAGCATGTAACTTAACCACATACAAGACACACACCTAATCCTTTGTTAAGTTTCAGAAACTTGTATCAATGTAGTATACAATAAGCTGCTCCCATGGGGAAGAAAGGTGGGGCACCATCACTGTGGCAGCACTGCATTATGTTTGAATGTTGGTCTGTCTCCGTTAGCGCTGGAAAAGCTTATTCCCTGAACAGGGTTGCGGGGGGGCTGGAGCCAATTCCAGCTGACATTGGGCGAGAGGCGGGGTACACCTACAGGTCACCAGTCCATCACAGGGCCTAGGAAAAGCTCCATATTTCCTAAATCATGTTTTTGAATTATCCATAATTTAAAAAAAAAACAAATTTTGTTTTCCTAAGATAGTGAAATAATTTGTCACAAGGCAACAATGTTTTTTAAAAAAATCCTGTTTCCAGCATTTAACTTTTCTCTTTTTTTCATGCAATGTTTAGTCAGAAAGCAAAGCTTCAGTAATCGGCCAGATTCCATCTTCTCCTCCGTCATTCGTCCTTGTGTGTCAGATTGTTGTTGACTGATTGTTTGCAAGGGCAGCTGAAATCAGTTAAAAACATATTTTTGTACTTATTACATTTCCACACCTTGACAGACAGCAGCTTGCACGGAGGAGGCAAAACACACAAACGTACACACACCTCAAGGTCTCCTTCATGTTTGATCAACCACAGGAATTATGAGCTGATGACATCCAAACAGATTGTATAATTATTTTTGCCCTCGTTGTCCTGGTCTACAAAGGAGATTTTCAAGTCCTTATTGCCAATCTGGAATTGCTTTGTTTGTGAAAAATTGTATGGGCTTGAAGAAGTATTCAGTAAAAACAAGTTAAAGTTCTGCCCTTGAAGAGTCAAACCATGCATCGATTAGTTGACTCAAATTAAAAATGAATTGGCAAATACTTTTTTCATTTTCAGAATAAAGCTGTTTTTCATTTCATTAATAGAAAAATACATAATCCAAACTACATTTCCTTTAAAGACCACTCATTTTATAACACAACTAATTATTATATAAGTTAAGTTGGGGGTTGTTACAAACCGTAACAAAAACATGAGGCAGGCACAGGTTGACGATTTAAAAAATAAACTTTTATTTAAATAACTCAAAGAAACTAAATCAAACCAGCTCAGGTAAGCTTCCAGCCTCAGCCTGGTAGACACACTGAGCTCAAGCGGGGAAGCTTTTTCAAGGGTGGCAGAGCACACCGGGCCCAGGTGTGGCTCATGCCACTGATCAGACAGCATCTGAAAACATAGAAACAATGGGGATGGAGCCGTCACAGGGTCTTCAGTCCACAAGAGACCGGTCTGTTAGCAGACAGAGGAACTACCATCATCCCCACCTCACAAAGTTTTCAGAGATAGCTGCATATGAATACTGATATTAATGAAGATGGTACTGAAATGATTAGCTACTTTGTTTCTTTTTTTGTAATTCAAAGGATTTTAAGATCACTTTGCCTCCCGTAGGTCAGTGGTTTTATGAATTTAAAGTCCTTGAAGATACTTTTGTTAAATAAAACAAAGCATATACTATGGCTATACATGAATTATTTTACCAGATACTAAATTTTAGAGGGGAACTGGTGGAAAATTGCTAATAACTTTAAATGCCACTAAGTATATAAAAACTATTTATTATTCATTAAGCATAAAAGAGCTGAGACATGCACCCAATGAATGTAAATTATCATGATGCTGGGTTGGTTGGCTGTCCTTATTGTTTTGAGTCAGCTTCCACAGAGAAACCTCCTACTGATTCTTCTGTTGAAAGATCACAGGCAAAGGTCATCTGTATTTTTTCTGATATATTTTTTCTCCCTTAAGTTTGGAGTTAAAATAAACATAGCATCTAGCTCAAATAACAAACATGAGCACACCAAACTTTCCTTCATTGTAGCAAAGCATGGAACACCATGGGGGATGTAACACTAAGATAATTTACCCCAAAATAGTCTTCTAATTCTGTTTTTACTTATAGTTCTTGCAGGTGTGTTATTCCTTCTTGCACTTTAGATTTTGTTCTCCTCCACTCTGTGAATGCAGTATGAACAGTAAGATGTGTGGAACTGGTGAGGTCAGTAGCACTAAAATAAACTACAACTGTTTTTCAACCTAAATCCACTTCCGGCTCTTGAGCAGAGCGGACGCTTGTACTTTCCTCTCCTCCTCCTCTTGTGTGATTTGCTCTGTCTGTCTGTGTGCCACTTTTCTTTTAAGAGCACTTCTCCTCTTTCTTCTCTACATTACAACATGGATCTGGTCAACTGGGCTCTAAATGCTATTGATCAAGTTTATTCCACCCTCATGGTGGTGAGAGGAGAAACCGCCTGCCCGACCGGGATCTTTCCCGCTGGATACGCTGAGGATCCGCGGGCCCGCTGGTGTCCAGTGTGTCTCGGGATTCTCTCAATCGAGGATGTCGAGTATCCTTACATTTTCAGCTTCATGATCATGGGATTTCTCATATTTGGAGTAAGTGGATTTCTCGTGTGTTCCAAATTTCTGAAGCTGCTGCGTGGGATTGCAGCAGACGTTCAGGGCATCTCTCGCTCCCTGAAAACTCTAAGTCTTGCTACCAAAGAGCAGGGAAGAAAGCTGGATGCCATCCTGGCTCAGGTTGGCAGATTGCTTGTGTTGCCAGAACTCATTCAGGCTCTTTCCAACCATCAGTGTCGTCACTGCTCTGACCCGACCTTTAACCCTCTTCCATGAGACATAGTGACAATCAGACAGTGAACTGTGTACGGACTGTGGACCATACACCTCACTATACATGCAAGCACACACTCATGTCACATGATACACAGACACTTCGTCGTTGTCACTGTCTCTGCTTCCCCCCCCCACCAGTGAGGGTCGTCAGCATGGACTGTTTAAGCGCGATGAGGTCGCAGCTTGTAATCCTGCTGGGGACTCACACTTCTTCTACCCTTTGTCAAGTGAATTATTCTTACATGTGCTTTGATGTTGAGGTCTCCTCAGTAATCTCCTTGTGTGGTATTTCTCCTCAATCTGCATGAACTAGTTCTGCTGGTTCAATTACCTGCACCTAAGTACTGTCCAGTTCTGTATGTCATGTTTGTCTCTCAATGTAACCTTGGTTTGGCTGTATTTGAATACTGATAGTTACAATTAGTTGATACTTACATTTAGCTTTATGGTACCTTTATCTGATCTTGGATACTGATGAACACAGACTTACTATTAAAAAAAACAGAGCACTAGAAAGTTACTTTTAGCTGTACGGTACCTTTATCTGATTTTGGTTTGTGATTTTATTGTGATTTCTTTATGATTCTAATGTTTCAATGTAAAGCACTTTGAGCTGTCCTGTACATGAAAGGTGCTATATAAAAAAACTTGCCTTGCCTAATTTTCATTTTACTGTAATATTTCTATTCTGTACTACTAAATTCAGTAAAACTATTTATCTGTTGCCAGACTTGTGTTTTGTGTAGAAATTAGACAGTTGGAGCAGAATAAATTACCATTAATTTGCCTGAAAGAGTAGAAAGTAGAAATACAACAATATAAAATATTACAGCTTTAATGTGATTATGTTTTGATGTTTTATCAATCTAAACTTATGAATCCCTGCTTTGATCCTGGAAGCACATGTAGAAATGTTTTTGAAACCAAACTATGTATTTCAGAAGTTTTTGCTGTATTCAGTAATAGTGGCATACACAAATGAGGTTCTTTTAAAGCGATCATGGCAGGAAAATATGAGTTTGGCTTCCTCTGAAATGTAAAGCAGGTGGTTTTTTCATGGTGCATCCTTAAGCACTCCCTCTCTCCTTTTCATGTTATTCTACATAAATGTTTGATTTTTTTTTTTTTTTTGCAAAGCAGTGCTTGAAATACAGTGTATGTGAAAAGCAGCTTGCTGAAAGACTATTTTAGTGTTCACTTGCAGAGGAAAAAAGGAAGGGTTTAACCGTAATCATCTATAACCACAGCTGAATACATTTATAAAGGCAAGCGTTTTGATTTATGCAGTAGCCTGCAAAAAACAGTTCACTGTGAAAAGTTCAGTAGAATGACCTAATAGCTGAAAGGCAGAGTGGTTGAAATAAAACAAAGAGCAGTCTTTTATTTATGTTTACTATCACTTTAAAGGTAGAAATATGAGGCATTATGCAAACCGTACATTCTAAATGATTCAAGGTGTCTGAAACCTTTAATCAGACATTACTCAGTTTGTTAGCTTCTTAACAGCCAATATTAGAAAAGACAACGATAGTCACATGTTGTGTAAGTGTAAGTGAGTCACAGTGAAGCAGGTCAAGTTGTGGACTATAAAATTATAAAACTCTACTTAGATTATTAAAGAGCTTCATCAAGTTTTAGAAGACTTGATGTAGCAGTGCACTGTTTTATAATGCAAAAACACCGGTACAAATAGAACCTTCCAGGTAGAAAAGCAATGCAGGGTTTCACAAATACACCTCTATGACAGCATTTCTCAACCCTGGTCCTCAGGGAACACCGCCCTGCATTTTTTTAGAGTTAACCCAATTTTACCACTCCTGACTCAAATGAATGGCTCACTTGTAGTCTTGCAGAGAACTTGATGGGGAGTTTAATGAGCCTGAATCCAGTGTGCTGGAGTTGGAAGGACCTAAAACATGCAGGGCAGTGGACTCCGAGGACCAGGATTGAGAAACGCTGCTCTATGGTTAAGCACAAGGGAGGGTTCATCATGCTTTGAGCTTCTGGAACATTTCACTGCAAGAGAAAATAATGTATCTGATTAAATAACAGATTAATAACAAATAAAATATAGAAATATTAAATGCCTGGTCAGCTCTAACATTTTGTTTTGTTCATCTTATTATACTTAGCCACAGAAATTATTACAAATCTGTGGAAATTTTTCTTGTCACTACACCTTCTGGAACTCAAGGGTTCATATATGTATTTATATATGTTCATATAAGCATGTGCGAATGTATAAAACTGAAAAGTTGTAACTGTGTTAAGAGGGGTGTTTTTGTAAGAGAAAGATAGCTTGCTTGACATATTTCGGCTACATCCCATAGCCTTCTTCAGAAGTGAGGTGCTGTGACGCTTCTTTATGGAGAGAATATTGAGCGCTTAGTGATAGATTGATGTAAACTGACCCGAGACATAATGAGATAGAGGTTTCTGTTCAATACCATCCACAGATACTTGCTGTGTGAGTGTGTTTAGGCTTAATCCATGCTTTATCCTGTGTGTATATGCTAGGCACTCAATGGTTATCACTGGACGCATGCCGTCCAAACTGGCGAAGTTAACAACCGGAAACACGTGACTGCACGTCCACCATAAAGACACGTCACATTACCATCACGCGACGCTTCTAAAGAAGGCTACAGGATGTAGCTGAAACATGTCAAACAGGTAACAAGCTAACAAGCTTTTGTCTTACAAAAAAGAACCTCATAAAACTGAAAAATGTAATCTACTTGCATTAAAATAAGAAGTTAGAAATAGATTGTATCTGGTATGTAAGTGGAAGAAACTGTTTTTTCATACATTCTTAATCTCTTCAAGTCTTTGGCATCTTTTGTTACTGAGTAAAGAAAAAGCATCAATGTTCTTTCCTACTTCCAGACAATATACCAGTCAAGGCCACACGCTGTGTATGATTTAAGTCCCTCAGCAGTAGATTGAAGATTTGCCACAACAGGTATACTTATCCCATGCATCAAATCATGCTCACAAAGCATGTCAGCTTCCTGTGGGATGTTACAAAGTCTTGCGAGTTCATTCAACTGGCAAATACATGCCTCCTGTCACTGCAATTCCTTCCAGACATCACATTCTTAGGAGACCTCTCAGGTGGCCCCAGCATTCATATTTCAGATGTCCCTAACAGAAACACACAGACAAAAGCTACACACAGAGAGGAAACCCATTTTAGTTCTTTTTACCACAATGCTCACATTGCCATGGGTTCATTGAAAGATTTATTGATTGTTGCCAGCATGACATCAGATGAGGGACGAAACCTGAAATCTTTGTTCTGTGCAGCAGAGAACCATGAATCCAAGCTAAAGCTTTAACAAGCCATCTCCAGTTTCTGCCAATTATAAGTCTCTAAACCTTCTTTTGACATCAATTTTTCCTTTTTGTCTTTCAGCAGAAATCACCTTACTGAGATCAGAACGTTCAGTCAATGCACAAATAGTCTTTTTGGCATTTAAACTCTTTTCCTGTTCAGGAATGCATGTGATGTTTTTAATGCACAAACGTATGATACTGTCAGGCCAAAAATACAAAGAACACAAATAAAAATGTTACCATTGCAATGTGTTTTAAATGCAACCCCATTTATCAGAAGTTCAGAAACTACACAGCTAGTCCTCGTGTTGTAATCAGAACTAAAATGTCACACAAAAAGATGCTTTTGATAACAATTTAAAGAGCTGTGGGATCCATTTATGTGAATGATGTGAAGTACTGCTCTGTTCAGAGGACGTTTCTAAGAATGAATGAATGAATGCTTCCATAAGTGAATTGCTTCAAATTCACTATACTATTCACAGACTTAGAGTAACAGTACTTGTGTATTTAATATTTAGGCACACTCTAGATTACAAAGCAAACTGTAAATAGAAATCACAGTGAGATACATCTGTCCATGTTTGTTCTTTAGTAAAAAGTCCCAACTTTTCCTGCTTGCACACTGTAGATAAATGGGCCTCCTGCCTTCAGCAGCAGATGTCTCTTGGAAACCATGTAGCTTAGGACAAGATAGATGTCTAATACATCTATTCGTGTTCTTCTGTGTGTCTAAGCAGATTTAGGATTATTTGCTATAATCTATTTGTAGTTTCATGGTGTCCAAGAGTTGATGTGGATGGAAGGCCCAGTATTAAAGCACCACATCCAAATCAGGTGAAGTCTATTTGGTTAGCTGTCATTGCTCTCTACCTATCAAAACATGCGAAGCTTCAACATAAGTTTGAAAACAATCTTTAAAAATCAGTTCAGTTGCATTTTTTATGTTGTTTTTTCTTTCCTTGAGGTAATACAAG
The DNA here is from genome assembly GCA_037177535.1 of Pseudomugil gertrudae. Lineage (NCBI taxonomy): Eukaryota > Metazoa > Chordata > Actinopteri > Atheriniformes > Pseudomugilidae > Pseudomugil > Pseudomugil gertrudae. The sequence continues at coordinate 16,418,296 of JBAMHV010000007.1, read as the reverse complement.
TGTACGGGTTGTCATGATGTCATTGTTAGATTTATTTTTATAAAAAGATGTTATTCTAACAACTTCTATTGATCCTTGACAGAAAAGGAGATTTAAGTTTTGAAAACTGAGCAGATAATGTTAAAACAGAAATCAGTCAATGTTAGCAGTGTCCTGAAAGGTATTCCGTTAGTAATAGAAAAATTAATGTACAAAATGATGAGTGAATAGATGAAGAAATGCCCTTTGGAGAAGCTCGAACAAGCTCACGGGGTGTTGTATAATTGAGAAATGCATCCCCAGAAGTAAAATCAATAAATGAAGACATTGTACACACTGTATAACATGATCACTTTAATGCTTCCTTCCATCTTTCCTCGTGGGAACGTGGAAACCTGGAACAACTTGATGTAGATTTCAAATTAATCTTTCATGGGCAAAAGGCACTTTTTCCCTCCAGTGACGACTCGTCTGCACTCAAGTTCAAGTGAAGAGCAATTAATTTATTCTCTCGCTGGGACCAAGCACGTCCAATATGTCTCTGGCAATCTCCCATATCATACTGGGTAATGCAAATGTGTTCTTTTTCTCCACCTAATGTACAACAGCAGCCGCACCGGTCTTCCTCAGTTAGAAGAGGCGGTTTTTAAAATGGACAAAGATGCTGTCTTGTCCCAGGAGATGATGCTAATTATAGAGTTCAGTACACAAAACAAAACAAGCCTTCTCCACATGAAAGACCTCATGAATATGCATAAGTGATAACAGTGGTCTGTTATTATCATTAAAGCTTGCTTCATGCAGGAAATGTAAAGCCTGCAAATACAGTATGTGCCATTTCAAATCCAAACCTAAGATGCATTGAATTCTTCCCTCAATCTGTTATTGGCTCCTCTGCAGAAATTAGGTTAAATGCAAACACATACGAGTAAGTCGTAGTCAAGAGGGAGGACAAATTTACTGGTTTGATTTAGTTTAATGTTCCTATGATGCAGTCATTCCTTTATGTTTTAGTTTTGTTTTTGTTAGAAAAATATAAATGATTTACTTTTAAATAAGAATCTGATGGATCTGATAGGTCTGATGGGTCTGATGGGTCTGATGGGTCTGATGGATCTGATGGGTCTAATGGATCTGATGGATCTGATGGATGTGATGGATCTGATGGATCTGATGGATGTGATGGATCTGATGGATGTGATGGATCTGATGGGTCTGATGGGTCTGATGGATCTGATGGGTCTGATGGATCTGATGGATCTGATGGATCTGATGGATCTGATGGGTCTGATGGATGTGATGGGTCTGATGGATGTGATGGGTCTGATGGATCTGATGGATCTGATGGATCTGATGGATCTGATGGATGTGATGGGTCTGATGGATGTGATGGGTCTGATGGATCTGATGGGTCTGATGGATCTGATAGGTCTGATGGGTCTGATGGATCTGATGGGTCTGATGGATCTGATGGGTCTGAAACAAATTGGATTCAAATGGAGAAAAGGTTTATTTTTTAAACATGTTCCTTTTCATGTTTGTTTCACGTCTATATTGTTAATAATAAAGTGACCATTTTGGGAAAAAATGTCTTTAAATCTCTTTATTTTTTATTCTCAAAAAAGTGTGTTCATTTTTGACATTGTGTTTCTGTTACTCAGTTTCATTTTATCAAGAAAATTTTTATGAAGAGCATTATTATTTATTGTGCATAATGCTTTCCTGTTTGTTAAAAGCTGCAGGGGTTTGTCCCATTCAGTGTGAGCATCATTTAAAGATCAGCGAGCCACCCAGTCTGATCATCTGTCCTTTACAACTCTCCTTGTTCCTGTTGCATCGCCACCAGACTGACCCCACCGCTGCCCTTCCCGATCTGAAAGCAACCTCCCCCTAAGTATCTGTCACGTCCTATCTCTGCTCATCCATTACACCAGACTCTGGACTCCAAGGTGGGTCTTATCTCAGCCACTTCTACTTGGAGTTGAATCATTTGATTTTGTTCACCAAACAAACTGTTTAAATGAAACTTTTCACATTTTTCATTAAATTGACTTTTAACTCTTTAGTTTCTCTCATTTGATTGAACTAAAGATTAAAGTTTCAGCTGCTTCAAATAGAAGTAGACAAATAAATTAAATGAATTATCCTAAAAGTGGCAGGGGAGCAACTTACAACCTCCTCAGTTGCAGTTTCAGAATATGTTTAAGATACTAAGGGGTCATGTACAGTCCTAAATATTAACCAAAAGACCTTCAAATGAATAGAAACTTCAAAGTTAACTAATGCAGTGATTGTAAGCTGAGAGAGATTCAGGGTTTCTTCTATTAGGACATTTAAAATAAATATAATTTCTTCAATCTTTTCTATTAAAAAATAAGACTCAAAGTGAAAAAACTTTGTCAAACCAGCTGTTTGAAGGGACAGCCTGAAGACACCTCCTCTTGTGCTTGACTGGGCAGATGAAGAGTACACTTTGTTGCTTAATTTAGAATTAAATTTGTTAAAGGTTTTAAATTATGTTTTCTCAAAGAAAATCTCATTTATTGACTTTGCTTTAAAGCTTTTTAGATCAGGTAAACCTCAAACTCAACCGGAGTGTCGCTGTATTCACTCTGTACTTCATTTTTAGATATTTACTGACATCTAGTGGACAACATTGAATTAATTTCCAGTTAGAGTTGGCATTAGCAGAGAGAAGAAGCCAAACAGGTTTTGGAATAAACTGATAATTTTCTATTTATCAAACTTCAAAACACAGTTTGCAACAGAAAGCCCAACAATACAAATCATCATTCCTGCTAACGAGGCGTACACCAGCAACAGCTTCATGTTCTACATGAGTACATTTTTTACATTAAGCACATGTGTATTATCATTTTCATGTGGGTCTTTTTGCTTGTTTTCTTTATTTTTAGTTCTTCAGTTCTCCCTATAAAAATTATTATGTCATTTATAAATCTCATCTCCTTCAAACTTTATTATTACTACAATTGTGTTAATCAATCAATAATGTTATCTATCACACCTTCAAACTGAAAATAATAATCTTAGGCTTCATCCATATATAAGGATGAGTGTTGCATACTGTTCTTTTACTTTATTGTACTTTGGCATCCATTTGAATTTACTTGTACCATTAAACTTTACATTTTGAGGTTGTTTTTCATTTTTCTTGGTTATTGTTCTTTCACATAATCACATTTATGTAAATTTAAAGAATCACAGCATATGTCAATAATTACTTAATCTTTTCCTAGACCCTTAATCCAAATCCTAACATGTACCTTGATGTATCTGAACATTATGGAACTGTAAATGTTCACATCTTCTCCCTGTAAACACAGCAGACCTGCTGCTGAAAGGATGTCATGGTGAAACTTTGTTGTCTAAGTGTAAAGTTTCTTTACTCCTAATATTTCATGCTAGTGTCATTCTCACTCGGTGAATCACACTCGGTATCTCATGAGCTTTAACAATCGCCCAGTTACTTCAAATACAAACCACCAGTCTGGAACACAAATAAATTAGAGTTACATTTAAAATGTCATTAAATTAGTCCAGTAATGATACACTACGTAGTTAAATATCAGCTAACAAGTTGAGTCACACACTCCAAAGATAAAGCCCTTGCAGTACAATGACATAATTTCGGTCAAGTTTTGGGGACTTTCTCTATCTTTATCTCTACACTGCCATTAGCTGACTACTTCCAGCTCAATCTGGTCCCAGTGAACTTTGGATATGGATATGTTGGAAGTGTGCAAAAAGTCAAACACACAGACCTATTCAGATAACAATCAGAGCACGTTCTCTTTAATACACTGAAAACATATGTTGTTATGTAAATATGTAGATTTTTTTACACATCTTTATATATCAGCTGAAAGAATTGTACAAACCAGCACATCCACATGCAATACTGACAAAACAAACACCAACAGGATGCATTTAAAATATTTCTTGTTGCCGTTAAATCTTTTAAGGGTCATGTGGAACGTAATCTAAAGCTAAATGTTTTCTTGCCTTATCTGTATCTGTACTTAAAAAATTAATCTTCTGTTTACTTGGAAGCAGATCGAGATCCTCTTTCCAAAAGTTTGATCTGTTCTTAGTTGACTTGCCAGAAAGACAACACTGAACAAGTTCACTGTCAGCAGGTCAAGTTACACAACAGGCAAGGAACCAGACCAAACACAAATAACTAAGCGGAGTGAAATGTTAAATATTTACAGCCTGTGACCCAACAATGGTGTGATGACATCAATGGAGACATCACTGTGTGCGTCTGCTGTACACGTCCACCTGTCACCCAGCCAAGTTCACTCAAACTGCACAAACTGGGCCATGATGGGGATCTTCCATAGGATCATTGGTCTCCTTGTTAAACACGGCATGCAAATGGGACTTTTCTACAGTTTTAATTTCTTCTTTGCTTTTGTTTGTTTTATAAAAGAGGGGCAAAGGGCATGTTGAAGCAGGGCCTTTGCCTGCCATCTCCTGGTCAGGTGTACGCATGTCCCTGCATCATTCTGCCAATGTCACAGGCTTCATTGTGGCTGCTGCTTTCCTACGTCTTAAGCCTCTCTTTATCATTGGATCCTTGCAGAGGCGCAAAGTTGCATTTGCAATTGTATCCATCATAACACATTTTATTCAATACATTTTGCATCACTCTATCACTCTCACTAGCATCAAAACACACACATACACAGGTATACCTCACTAAACAGATGTATTTCTGCAATTACTGTGTTTTCCTGTTGGAGACGGTATGTTTTCATAAGCATGCTGCTGGCACTGATGTCATTATTATGTTTTTTTTTTTTCAATTTGTCTTCATGTCAACAGTTTCCTGCTTTGTTTTCTTCTAGCGGCAATAAAGAGGCTTCTGTTCTGTTTTGCTTTAGTTTTCACTGTAAAATAATACTTGTTTTCTATTCCCAAAAGTACCTCAAACTAATGCAAAATGATAAACTGAGATATTTTCCCCCAGTTTTAACTTCTCTTTATGACTCCCAAAAAAGTTCAGGATGGGATAATAATTCTCTTCCTAACATATAAAGCTTATTGTGGCCAATCTCCACTGTAATGGATCTAGTTTGCTCTCCGTTTGGGAGTAAACACCCTCTTAACCTATAACATTAAGGTATAAAACGTTTCCCTTTTTGATGAGACTTATGATTTGAGCTGGCTTGAATGACCTTGCCCATCACCTTTACCCTATATTATAGACCTATAATTTTCTCTCCTATAACTGTTATTCTCCTGGTAATATGGTCCTGGTAATAAATATATGACATCTATATTGTGAAGAGAAAATCAACTTAGCATTATAATGCTGTTGATCTACAAACAGGTGCGACAGATGGCAGATGACTGATTCTCTTGAAGGATTTTTTCCTAAGTTAAAAAAAGTTTTTATTTTTGTTGTATTCTGCTTTCCATTCTCATCTAAAGGTCAAATTCATGGGATGGCAGATTCAATCTAAAATAAGATTAAATGCCTAAACACCTAATCATAACGTAATTGTAGCTTTCCACCTTAACAGTATGGGTCAATGTTGCATAATAGTCGCGTGCCACAAGACATGTTCCGGTGTGTCAGCACAGCCAGACCTGCACACTCAGGAATACCCGACTGTAGAAACGCATCATATAGACCAGCTTTGCGTAAAAAAGATGTAAGTTTATATCACTTTCCATCAAGTTCATCTACTGTACGTCTAACAACCTGAGGTCTTCAATGTGCGTGTGTGTGTGTGTGTGTGTGTGTGTGATGGGAGGTGTTACATAATGAGTGGGAAACTTGTCATATGCTCCTGTATCATTATTTATGTGCATCCCCTCCCCTGGCCTCCTATTGGACGCATCCTAATGGCCAGTTCTCATCCTGGCGACCACCTCCTCTGTGCTTCATGCGTTGTTTTATTTAAAAAAGCGCCCACATGAGATGAAATCCCCTTTTTGTTAGGAAGGGTGTACTAGTTAAAGTCTTACTCAATACTGACATCAGTTGCCAGATTTGGAGAGCATTGCAGATTGTTTTTATGCAGCAATAATCAATCAAAGACCACCATGAAAAAAGGTATGAGCAGAAAAGAAATATTTTAGTAATCCTCCTGTGTAAATGTGAGAATGGTGAGAGCAGGGTTTAATTTGCTGGAGGTACCGGTGTTGCTTTGTTGTAATTGTTCTCTCAGCTGGTGGAAGTAATCCTGCTGTGAGCACAGGGCTGGAATGTGAGTGAAACTGTAGAATGACCCCTGTAGCTTTTGTCAGCTTCAGTGTTGACCTGCTGTTATGCTTGTTCTTTGAATGTAACTGTGCAACACGCTGAGAACAGCTTTTTCCCCCTAAATGTCACCTTGTTTTCTAAAGTGCATTCCACCTTGCTGCTTTGTAGGTGTGTGAATGTAAAGCAAAACAGTGTTCTATGTAATTATATTGTTGTTTTCCTGTGTATTTAAATTGTGGAAATTAAGGATATGATATTATTTAAAAATGCTTGCAAATGTGGCTGGGGAGAAGGAAGTCTGGGCTGCTGCCCTCGCGACCTGACTCCAGATACGCAGTAGAGAATAGATGGATATATATTATTTTAAACAAACAAAAGTTCCTCAAGAACACAAGTATAGTTTAGTCCAATGATTGTGGAACAAATCAGTGTTGTTCTAGTATTGCTAAGTCTGGTTTGACACATTGTTCATCTCTATGCTGGCTGGGCCTGTGTGGGAATATGTGTTTAAGGAATTTTACGTTGTGCAATAACCACCCAGCTGTGCAACGTGTACTTTCTTACTGAAGGACAGAAGCAGGAGCTGGTTTTATATTAAACATAATCCAGACAGGATGTTCTGAACAACTTTTTTCAGCTTCTTGACAGATGATTTACAAGCAAATCAAAAATAAAACCACAATAATTTATTCCTTATCCCGTCAATGTGTAATGACCATTTATAAACTTAAAGTGCAGTCCATTTATATGCATGGATTTGCCATTTTTTTTGCCCAAGCAGTGAGAAAGTTCCTCCTCTTTGTCATCCTTCGATCATGTAAACATTATTATGCATTGTTACTGTTTGTAACAATGTGCCCGTCTTTTTTACAACCTCATCCACGCAACTGTGTGCTCCACAGTTCGTTGTAACATGACAGAGTTCTGGAAGGAGCACTCTAAGTGTGCCACAGTAGAGGAGATGATGCTGGATTCTCGTGCCAGTGAGCTGACTGAGCATGAGCTGCCAGAGGTCTTGTCCATGCTGCCTCCTTTAGACGGTTATCGAGTGCTGGAGCTGGGAGCTGGGATCGGGTGAGCCTTCAGCTGCATGAAACAGGCTTCTCAAAGTCTTTTTTAATAGTTTTTGAATGTGGAAAAGTCCAGTTATGAATTTTGAGAAAGTTTCTAATACATATATATATATACTTATAGTATAAGTATATAACTACTGCCATGTTGGCCTGTAGTCGTTACACCAGACACCTGCTGACCAAGGCGGCCCACGTGACAGCTGTGGACTTCATGGAAAGTTTTGTGGAGAAGAACCGACAGGACAATGGTCACCATAGCAATGCTACCTTCATCCAAGCTGATGTCACAAAATTAGATTTCCCCCGACACAGGTGTGTGTAGCCTCCAGACTTGTTCAGCAGCAGAGATATTCTGTGAGTCAGTCAGTCTGCAAAAATAACCTCAGGAGGATTTGTTATGAAATCTGTAAATCTTTACAGGACTAAGCTGGTTGTGTTTTCTTTTACATCATTTGATAACTATCTTTACTTTTATGTTTGATTATGTTTGATGAAATTCTAAGTTCATCTGCTTGCTACAGATCCATTTTATTTAATGAATCATTCAATTATTTTATTCATTCATTTTTAGTCATTTTATTGCTCCCAACAAGTTACATGAGGCAGTTTTTGTGCCATGATCGTCTGCTCATACTGAAAATGAATTTAATTCATTCATTTAAAGTTCAGTTTTATTTTGATTGTTATTTCTGACATTATTCTAACTGAATACAGAGTTTGTTTAATCTGTCTTTCTAAATGCATCACTGTGGAAAGCTTCGATCAGCACGTGATCAGAGCTGTAACATCATTTCCATCTAATCATTTATTTTGTCTGGTTACAACACTGTGTTCAGGTTACTTCTATATATTGTTATAAGACAGCACATGCACACAGATAAGTTTAAATTTAGTTATATGAATAAAAAGAACTAATATTTATCTGTCGTTTCTTCCGTAGTATCGATTTTATTTTCTCCAACTGGCTGTTGATGTACCTGAGCGATGAAGAGCTGAAGTCCTGCTTGGAGAAAATGCTTAACTGGCTGCAGCCTGGTGGCTTTTTCTTTTTCAGAGAGTCCTGCAACCACAAGTCAGGTACTGAACAAAAATATAACCTAAAAAAAAAACCCAGTAACCTATTTAAGTATTTGAATATTTAACATACTTGAATCTGACCTGAGATTTAGTGTGACATTTCAGATCCCAGTTCTGCAGCTCGTTTTAATAAAAATCTGCACTTTTTCCTCACGAGATCATACATAGTCATAAAAAGTTGTTTCTGCATTTTGTACACACTTAAAAGGGAGATTCTTTTGTTTCACTTTGTTAACAGGGGACAGCAAGAGGGATTTCAACCCCACCTTCTACCGCAGTGAGGCCCAGTACAGTCACCTGACATCCTCAGTGCAGGTGGAGGCGCCAGATGGGGGCCAAAAGTTTGGTTTCGAAATAGTGCTGAAAAGGAAAGTTCAGACCTATGTAGAGGTACTGTGGAGTTATGGTAGACTGATCAAATGCTGCAAAACATTTCAAGTGGCAAAGACGTACCTTGCACAGACATGTCCTTACACCCCTTTTCCCCTCCTCATCCTCCTCCTGTTTCAGATGAAAAGCAATCCAAATCAAATCTGCTGGCTGCTGCAAAAGGTTCCCCACTCCTCACACTCCCAGAACCAATTCAGCACCTTCCAGCAATTCCTAGACAACCAGCAGTACACCAGACGAGGCATCCTGCGCTACGAGAAGATGTTTGGAGCTGGTTACGTCAGCACAGGTGGACCCAGCACCACAAAGGTAGGGATGTGAGAAAACATCACCTTTAATGGATTCCTATTAAATCCAGTCAAATGATAAAACTACATTATAGTTATATCACTGGGTTGTTAAAAATAATGGCTTTCCTCACTGCCTCAGACTCCATTTGTGTTTATGTTTCACAAAGGTAGTTTACATGCATCTCTCAGAAATATACAGAAGCAAAAACAGATGCAGAGATGTCAGGTGACATGAAGGGTTTTTATTTAAAACAGCAATGAGAAATGATAAACAGCTCCAAATAAATAGAAATATAGAGCATAATGTAAACAATTACACTTTAGGCCTGAACATATGTGTCAGCTCATTCTGATTGTCATCCTTTTTTATTTAGGATGGACATTATTAGCTGCTGCAGAGTATTCAGATCCCATCGCCGTCTGAAAGTTCTGCCTTCTTAGGTTGAATTTTGATTGAATAAAATGATAAATGTTCTACGATTCAGACAATATTGTTGCTCCTCTTATTCTAATCAGGCTTACACTGTTGTCTTAAATTAACTGTGTGATGTGTATGAAGCTTGGTTGTCATCCTCTTCTGGGAAATTGAATGAATTTGCATATAATTAAAAATAGAGGAATATCAAATCCTACGAGGCAAACAGGAAGTCAGGACAAAAACAATGTAGCACAATGGATGGAACTCCACAGTGAAAAGGTAAAGAGGCAAAAAATAAGCAGGAGTTCAGGTTACATCCAGATAAGTAATAACCTTCTGGCTTTCATATAATCATCAATGCAAACACCAACAGTGCCCTTTTATTTTTCTTGTCTGGCTGTACGTACAATTTCAGTTATTTAAGTTTTAATTTGACTTTTATAAATCATAATGTGCCTCAAGGAATGCAAAAAACAGTGTGGTTTGCAGGCAAGCATTGCTTATCAGCTGCTACCTGCCTTGGTGGCAGCTTAACATTGTGAGTGGTCCAGCTGAAACCAAAACTAAAACCAAAATTCCCTCTTAGGATGAATTTCAGTGTTTTTTAACCATGGGAGGGTCAGAGAGAACCCATGCATTCATGGAAAGGCATGCAAATTTCACACAGAAAGTGTGGGGTTCAAATCAGAGACAGCTGCACTGCTTATCATCACACATCCAAACTCTGTCAAGCTCTTAAATCACTTCAAATCAGAACACAATGTTTGCATAAAGTGAAAGAGTTTGACAACTGGGAAGAGAAGTTTAATGTTTTGTTTTTTACTAACAGGAGTTTGTGGACCTACTAAACCTAAAACCTGGACAGAAGGTTCTGGATGTTGGTTGCGGCATTGGTGGAGGAGACTTCTACATGGCAAAGGTAAGAAGCATAGAACCTGTACTCTGGGGCCTAGCGCCATGGGATTTTACAGTATGACTGCATTGATTGCAAGAACCAAAACAAGGATCATATCACTTTTAAGACATTTGGAGTAGAAGTCCTCGGTCTGGATCTGTCTGACAACATGGTGGACATCGCTATGGGAAGGGCAGTAACTGAGAAACTACCATCAGTGCGTAAGATATTATACACCCACTTTTTCACTGGTTCATTTTAATGCCAAACCCAAAAGGTTTGATTTTAGTTTGAGGCAACTAGTTTGTCACAAGTATGTGTAATAACTTTGTCTTGACTTCAGGTGCAGTTTGAGGTGGCTGATGCCACCAAGAGGACGTTTCCGGAAGGTTCATTTGATGTGATCTACAGCAGAGACACGATTTTGCACATAGATGACAAACTTGCCCTCTTTAAACGATTCCACGTGAGCAGTTTCTCTTTTATAGACTTTCATTTTCCATTTTACCCATACCAAACCAGTCAAAAGTTTGGACACGCTTTCCCATTTATTGCGATGCGTAATTGTATCTAAACGTTTGACTGTGTGGAAAAAGCTAAACTAAGTGAAAACATCATTTTTATATCCTATTCAGATTTTGTTGTTTCCCTTGTTGTATAACAATGTTTCTCTGCTTGCAGTCATGGTTAAAACCAGGTGGCCAGCTGCTTATCAGTGATTACTGCTGCGGAGAGAAGCCCTGGACACCAGCATTTGAAGCCTATGTGAATCAGAGAGGTTATGTCCTTTATACACCATCAGAATATGGCAAGGTAAACCTACCACAGAAGACTTATACAATCACTTTTACCTGCATATGACTACTGTCCACTTCAGTGTTACATCTAAATATCCCATTCACATATACATTGAATGATTTAGTTTATTATTTTTAAAAAATTCAATCTCAGTCACGTCACTGATAAGAAAAAATTCCAGAGAATAAAGCTCTCTTGAAGGAAATACATCATGCTTTTAAATCCTTCCTTTTAACATGTAAATTATTAATTTATTGTCTGTATAAAGTAGAACTGCAATGCTTTGGTCTGAATTCCTGCTTATTCTCGCTCCACACACACC
>JBAMHV010000007.1:16387645-16406719 GCA_037177535.1 Pseudomugil gertrudae | reverse complement strand
TTGGTCTGAATTCCTGCTTATTCTCGCTCCACACACACCTTATAACCCTGTTCTGAGGTGCGTCTTCAGAGCGACTGTTTTGGTGCTGTCTCTTTAAATGTGAATGAGGCCTGTCATGCCCCGCCCCCTTCCAGGTCACAAGAAGTTCAATCCTGTTCCGCCATGTTTGTAGTTTGATAGCAGCCGGCAGAGAAACATTTTATTAATAAGTTTACTATAAATGTCAACGTATTAGATTTACAAATTTGATTACCTGGAAGTCCACGACTTTATTTGGCAGACCCACAGAAAATACTGTGACGTAATAGATTTGAAAAAAACGTAATAGGGAAAATTAAACAAACTGAAAAATATGACCAAAAATAATATAAAGATAAATGTGCAGCATGAGGAGGGAATACATTTACATTTTCTGCATGCCTAAACACTTAAAAGTGCACAAAAACATGTTTTATAGGGCTTAAAAAGTGGATTTTGCATGATATGTCCTCTTTAAGGGATTTATATAATAGCAGTGAAATGCAGAGTTTAGAATAAAAACACATTTTTTTACTGATATTGTGTTTTTTATATTAATATTAATAGTCAATAATACTGTAGATGGAGAGAATTTGAGGAACCATCATGGGAGGAAGAACCCCTGTATGTAATGTACCACTGACAGATAGCTGACGTGGTGGATATGAACAAGTAACAATAACTAGAGGGCTGGACTGAAGGACCACACAGAGGCAGTAATAAGAGCAGAGCAGGAGAAACCTTGAGCACCAGAGAGTGTGGTCTCTCACAGCAGGCTGGTACCCAGGTTGAGGCTGTGCAAGGAGGTCCCTGAAACAAACCAACACCTAACAGAAATGTGTAAGATGCTGGCTGGAAAAGAATACATACACAGCCATAACTAAGTACCCAGCATCACGTGCAGAATCTGGAATCAAGTCTCCTAGGATAGGAAACACGTTCCATAGAAAATGAGAGGTCTAAAGTCCAGGGGGACTTACAGATACACACCAAATGATGGAAACATCAGGAAAAAGAAATTACGACAAACTAAGAAATATACTAAGAGCTCATATAAGCTCTAAAGAAAGCTGGGGAGATGCAGACACGAGTAGTGTCTGTGGTCATTAAATTAAATCAGAAAGACAGATTGAATAAGATAATGATGCCAAAAAATGAGTAATTATAAATATTCATAATGTACAGTGCTCTGCAAGGCCTTAATGTCCACATCAATAGGCACTATTCAGTTGTGGGAAAGTGCCTTAAATAAACCAAGTGCTTTAAAAGAAAAAACATTTCAAATTGATGCATAATCATATTTATTTAGTTCAGCTATATTACACTGTAACAACTGTATTACACTTCATTGTTCAATATAATAAAGTAAAGGCAGTATAGTTCTTATAGAATTTCTTCACACATTACAACATAAAACAATAGACAACATCATTAAGTGGCATTTTTATTTAAAAGAATAACTTTATTTTTATTCTATGTATTTTTGTTTATTTCGTGCTGGCACTAAAACTTTTCTTTCCTGCTAATTTGTTCATGTAATTCATTTAATAGTTACAGTTCACCAAAAAGAAATTAAAGGCACCAAATTCAATACATTATAATGCACATACCTGTGATTTAATACTTGTTTGGTAATTCCTGTTTAAAGATACTATCTTATTGCATAATGACAATAAAATGACAGCTTTGTGCTAACTGACTGACTACTGAAGGTCTAAATGTCTTTCAATGTGTTGTTGATGCATTACTGTGGTGCATCAGGCGGTGGTGCTCTTCTCACCTGAACCATCCACTGTCTCATGTAGTTCATTCAGGAAGCTGGCTTCTGTAATGTTCAAGCAGAGGATCGGACAGCCCAGTTTATCCAAGTGATTAAGACAGAGCTTCAGAGAGCAGAGGACATTAAAGATGAATTCATTAAGGTAAGCACATACATCCACACACAGACAGATTGTACTAAATTGCTTAAGCATGGCACTGAAAAAGATCGTCCTAAACGTTTGTGTACTTCTGCAGGAATTCTCTAAGGAGGACTATTTTGCAGTAGTTAATGGATGGAAAGAAAAACTGGAGCGTTCTAAGAGTGGAGATCAAAGATGGGGACTCTTTCATGCAACAAAAAATTGAGATTTTACCAAAAAAAGAAAAAAAAATGGGACCAGAAATAAAAAGAGAAACATGCTATGTATTTTCATTTCCTGCATGAAGTCTTTGTTTCAACAGAACATTTCTTTAGGATTTAGATCCAACTAAGATCTGATCTGAGTGGAAAAAGTAGAAAAGTTGACAAATTGTTAGTCTTGTTTTTCCAGTAAGCACATTGTACTTGATCCCACCCATAAACAGCCACCAATAACCATCCTTATGATTGGTTAATGAAACAGTAAAAAAAAAAAAAAAGTTTCCCACTACAGATTACATCATTCCAGACAAGCAGGCTGCTCAACATAACATGTACTGTTTGGACAGATCTAATGATAAAATGTCTCCATGGCTCGTTTAACAAACTAAATGTTTTAAAATAAAACGTGGAAATGATTGATTGATTTACCCGGGGCCTGGGTGTGTTTGAGATATGATGTAATTGATGCACTTTTGCTTGTTTAAATGTATTTGTTGTTCAATTCGCTTTTCATTTGTATGATCCGTCTGACTGCTCCACCTTCCGTCACATGAAGCATGAACAGAGTATGATATAGCCTAATTATTCCACATGCAGCATGATCAATCCATCCATTATCTGTATTACTTATTCCAATGAAGGGGCGCAGGTAGCTGGAGCCCAATCAGAGGCGGGGTACACCATGGACAGGGTTGCCAGTCCATCACAGGGCAACACAGAGAGACAAACAACCATTCACACACACATTTACTCCAAAGAACAATTTGAAATGACTAAACAGGCCTTTGAATGGTGGGAGGAAGCTGGGGTGCATGGAGAACCCACACTAACACAGGGAGAACATCCACACTCCGTGTAGGAAAACCACTGTCCAAGCCAAACCAGCAACCTTCTCACTGTGAGGTCGTAGTGCTAACAACTTCTATATGCATGTTAAAATCCTAATATTTAGCTTGCAAGTAGCTCCAAAGTGGCAAAAGCACAGCAGTAAGCTTCAGAAAACAGGCTAAAGGAGTGCAAGAAGTTCAAAACAACTTTAGAAAAACTCAGTAGAACTAGGTCTGTTGCATTTCTTAAATATATAACCTGCCTAAACTCAGTGTCCCTGTGAGCTGAAACCTTCAGACAGCTTACAGTTACAAAAGTGACAGCAGGATTTAGTATCACTGGTGTAATATATCATCATTTCCATGTCATCATGGATGCAGAAAACTTGAATCTGTGTAAGTCAGAGATTTAGATTTAGATTTTTATTGCACTTGCACACCTGAACAACCTGAAAATGCAACGACTTCAACACATAAAACAAATACCCTGGTTGTGAGTCTGACTATACAAACTGACAAACATGCTGGAATGGAAGAATTCAGCACTGTTCATCTTGTTTTTTTGGGTGGGAGGGATGAAAAAGAGGGGGAGCATTGAACTATGGACATGATTCAGTTGTACAAACTTAACTTAAACATTATTCAGACAGATAAACCTTTTTATACAGGCCTAGCTGAGAATATGTAATTAAATTAAACCTACATTATCTTTAAAACCAAACCAAACAACCTGTTTTCTCTGTGAATTTTAGCAGCTCAAACAGAAAATGTAGAAGTTCCATCAAAGTGTGGCAGCAGAATCACTATCAATAAAAACTTTCACATATCTTGCTGTCTGCTGGTTTCTGTGTAACTGTGACTATAATATGATGTAGCATATCTAATCTCCGTTCAGTTTTTAGTGTAAGGATTAGTGTGTTTTTATAGATAATTAAGTTGTTGTAGTCGCAGTCGCGTCAATATGTGGTTTATTAATCATAATCATGATTATGATTATGTGCACATAAACAGGCGGGTCTTTTTACAATGAGGTTGTGATTTCCAACTGAGGATAGTCCTCATACATTGGCTGTGTGATGGGAGTTGCCTGTTTCCGACTTGTTTGGCAACTTTCTACCTGGAAATTAGGCCTATGTCATCTATCTGACATATCTATTTCAAGACAAAAACGCCTCATAACGCCAATTTAAGCATGCCCTATCATAACCAGGACGATGTTTCATAATGGAAAACATGAAATGAGTTGTTGAGTCCAGATCAGCCAAACTGGACTACATTGCAGTCCACGTGTTGTACACAACAATGACAACAACGATACACCGTTATTATTAAGAGGAAATTAATCAACCAAGCAGGAATTTCATTACTCTTTGTGCAGGTTTTGTACTTCTTTGTAATGTAGCCTTAATGTTTGATTAAACACAGTCTCTAACGTATGTATACACACCTACTAAAAATCATTAAAATAAGAAATGATCAACTTATAAATGAAATCGCATGCACCAAACTGTGGATGAAACTTGTGGTGTTCTCACTGCAACGTGTGAGCAGCGTTGGCCATCTCTTTAAATGCTCTTAGAGCAGATTTAATGTGACTTCCTCAGTGCGGCTGACAGCAGGACGCACCCACTGCTGTGCGCTTCACTACCTGCGCTCAGAGGCGCCACATGAGGCGCAACGCTGAGCGGAAAAACATGGCGAGGTTAAGCGAGCATGGGATTCGCCTCAGTTCTGTAAGTCTTTCCAACAGCATCCGAGTAGGATCTGTCTTAATCCACGTTACGATGCTTTAATAAGGACAGGGGGAGATAATAGTTGTGAAATACACTCACTGGTTGTTGTCCTCTGTTTTGCAGATGAGTCCTTCCTTCCTGAACAGCAACTCCACAAGTCACACCTGGCCCTTCAGCGCGGTGGCAGAATTAATAGGTGAGCCATCAATATGCAGATTAAACTTTAATCTTAAGAGCCTGCTTTTTCTGTTGGAGCTTCACATGGTTTCATTTTATGTGCTCTTCCGCTGTTTCTCTCTCTCTCTAACACACACACACACACACTCAGAAAAACACATACGCACACATCGAGCTGCATGTTTTGCAGACTGTTAGTTGCTAAAATTGGCTGAAGGACTTCCTCTTTCAAACCTAGGCATTTTTTGCCTTTTACTTGTTTGTTGCTTTGCTGTGAAGTTAAAAACAAAAGAGTTGTTTACTCTTTATGCAACTCATCCCTTTCATTTAAAATGTGTTTTATTAAATCCTGCTAAAGCCCCAGCCTTAGTGATTTTTCCTATACACAGTAAAATATTGTTCTTGGTACTGAATCATATTTAAATGTATAACACGGTTTGTTCTGGACATAAGTGGGCGATCATTTTGTGTTTGCAACTGACTTAACCCGTTTATAGTTGAGTGCTGTCAACATTACCATCCCTCCACTCTGTGCGCTGTCATTGGCTTACACGTGACGGCTGTTTGTTGGCTGCTGGGTTTTAGCAGGAACTGCACAGAGTAGGTTACTAAATATGCACTGAGTGTCATAGCACTTCTGTCTGTGTTTAGAGGAAGTAAGCACAAGTCACAAAGGTGTTTGACAGTTTACGCTCACATTTCCAGAAATGTTGGCACTGAGTTTTAGCCCTTTAATCAAAGAGGGCTGTAAAGCAAAACATGGTGGTCATTTGATGCCCTGAGCTGGTAAAAAAGTTGTTAAATGCAGCGCTTTAGTACTTCAGAATAATACAGATCCAGGAACATGTAAGTCAGAAGGTATGCAATAAAGAAAATGATGTAGTATTGTTTCAAGAGACTGAACAAACCTCTGCATAATCCTCCATAATGCTGCGTAATTTCATGCAGATGAAAGCAACATTTATGCTGCTTAACCCCATTTGTTATGACAAAAGTTTTTAATTATGTAATGCATCATTTAATATCATCTTTTTTGTATGTAGCAGTTGATGTCGTTCTGTATGTTTTAACACAAAGTGTGCAAAATGTAAAGTAGCTTAAAAGAGACACTTTACCTTCTGTGTCTTTGTTCTAACATCTGGATTTGTTTTTGTTCATCATGCTTTAGACAATGCATCAGACCCTGGTGTGTCTGCCAAACAGGTTTGGATAGATGTTCTTAATGAAGAAGATCAACTCTGCTTGACTTTCACTGACAATGGGAGCGGCATGACTCCCAACAAACTGCACAAGATGCTCAGGTGAGTTCCAAAATCAGGAGAAAGAAGCGCGTACATGAGGGAACACTTAAAATGTCATAACATGCTGCATTTGAAACAGCTTGTGTGGAAGTTCTGCTGATTTTCTTCTGCATCCATCTCACCTCTGAAATTCTTGTGAGAATTTTACTCAGGTGAAAGTCGTTTATATTAAAGAGGCTGTATCATCTGTGTTTTTCTCATTCTTCACTTTGTGTTCAGTTTTGGCTTTACAGAAAAGGGTTCAGGTAAGGCCAGTCTAAACGCCATTGGCGTTTATGGGAACGGCTTCAAATCTGGCTCCATGCGCCTGGGCCGTGACGCGCTCATCTTTACCAAAAACGGTGGTTGTCAGACTGTCGGAATGCTTTCCCAGACCTACCTGGAAAACATCAAAGCCCAGGCTGTCATCGTCCCCATAGTCCCCTTCAACCAGCAAACCAATATCCTTTGTAAATAGAAACATATGAAGGGAAAATGATCAAATATAAACCTTAGGATGCACTGTATGTGTGTGCAGTAGTTGTTATTAAGCATCAGTATCTCTTTATGAGTTCTCAGTGGCACATCAACATCACGAGGACACATTGCAGAGCAAATCATTTGAATGTCACAGTGTGAGAGAGTTAAATGCAAATAAAGAGATCAAGTTCATTTTACAGGAAACGCACACTCTGGATATACTGTCAAGAGACAGTAAGTCTGCAGGTTGCATTGTGTTTTGACCTTAATTCCACATCACAGTCGCTGGTCGTGACGGAGGACTCAGAGGCCAGCCTGGCAGCAATCTTACAACACTCCATCATTAAATCCCAGGAGCAGATACATACTCACTTTGACTCCATCTCCTCCAAAAAAGGCACCAAGATTTTAATCTGGAATATTCGCAGGTGAGTAATGACCATTTGTTCATACTGGTTTTAAGACTGATAAGTCTCATCCCAAATAGCAAGTCTAGAGTAAAAGTATAGGTATGAATGCAACTTGATTAGTTCTTTATTTTAAGTTAATTAAAAATGTATTTGTTTAAGTAGTTTAAAGGCTACTTGTGAGGTTAACAATAAAATCCCAGACACAAAGACCAAAAGGCAAATGGGCTTGCACAGACAAATATTTGTTTAAGCTTTTCTTTAAGCAAATTAGGGGAGAACTATGTATTGCACCTCTAAAGATGACATACATTGGTTCACGTGGGTTTGTGATGTAAACATGAATCTCTTCATGCTTTTTTAGAGCTTTACATAAAATTTTAAATGTCTGATATTTCTTTGACATATGTGTCATGACTTGTTCTAACAGACATTTCCTCTTTTTTTTGGATGTTCAAGAGCCAAAGATGGTAAGACAGAGATCGACTTTGAGTCTGACGGTACTGACCTGCGTTTGCCTGAGATTCAGATTGAAGAGCTGAAGAAGGGTCTGAGGAACAGTGGCTCTCTGAGACCCGAGCAGAATATCCCAGATATGCATTATAGTCTCAGAGTGAGTGCTAAACACATTGACCTGCTTTTCTGTGCCTTTTAGTTTAGAGAGTTTGTTCAGGACATTTTGGAGCTTCCTATTTAAAAGCATTTTTATAAAAGGATCCAGCTTCCATCAATGTGACTAAGATTTTAGATGTATTCCTTAAACCCTGTAAGGAAAAACTTGGCTTGTTGTTGAAGTTTTAAAAAGCTTTTTCCATCACGAGGCAATAGTGAGTCAACACAGTGTTTAATCTCACCTCAGTCCAACTGGTTCCTCTTCAACAATGAAGGAAACATATGTATTATAGTTAGTACCATATAATAGTAATGAATTTATGAAAATAACTTTAGCTATCAGGTCAATCTGCAGATAGTTTATTATTTTATTCCAGCTGGGTGACTTTTAACATCCCCTTACTGGGGATATATTGGCCTAGCATTGGTATTAGTAGATATGCAACTTGTTAACAGATACAAGTAAAACTCAGTATCATAAACTGATGGCAGTTGGGCTGCACGGTGGCATAGTAGGTCAACACTGTGGCCTCCCAGAAAGAAGGTTGCTGGTTCAAGGCTTGGCTGGGGGGGAGGTTTCAGTGTGGAGTTTGCATGTTCTCCCCATTGTATATGTGGATTCTCTCTGGGTACTTCGGCTTCCTTCCACCATCCAAAGATGTTACATTAAGTTAGTGTTAAATTAATTTGGGCCCCGTGACAGACGGGCGACCTGTCCAGGGTGTACCCTGACTCTCGCCCGAATGCCTACTGGGATAGGCTCCAGCTAACCCGCCACTCTTACGGTAATTGGATTAAGCAGTTAAGAAAACAACTAATGGCAGTGGTTGATATCTACCTCGTGTATACAGTTCCGTCACGTTGACTTTGCTCTAAAATTATTTATATTTATTTCATTTTGTTGTGCACACAAATTTTGTTGGGATGTGCAATTTCGCTACACACCACCCAACGTTTGGACACATTTGCATGACAGAAGTCTTATTTAGCATCTGTGTGAGTGTTGGTGTGTATAACCACACTCACAGAGCTGTTGCCATAATCGAGTAGTTGCTGCAGCTGTGACATAAGTTCTTCTTTTGCCAAAACTAAAACCATCCAAGTTGTGATGGGAAGTGTAGTCCTGCAAAACCAAAACAGAAAACAATGCTGGATGGATCTGAGATAGGGCCTGCATTTCTGTTGATTTTCTTATCCATTATACTTCTTTATCTTTCTTATTTTTGGTTGCTAGCTCCTGCTTTTCTGCATTTTTAAGGGTGATCATTGCAAGGTATGCATCAGCTTCTAAGGTCATATTCCAGTCAATTTCTAATCTTCATAAAAAAATGCTATATATAAAAGGAAAGATGATCTATTAGCCTTTAAGATGAAATAATATCTTAATGATTAATAAATGTCTTATTAAACTTACATTATTTACAAAATGACCACACTTTGAATGAAGTGTGAGGTTATTAGAATTTGTTAACTTTTTTTTATTTAAATTTGCAAATAAAAATGGGGTCAAACTTTGCAGGAAATCACATTTCTGCAGATTAACAGCTTATTGATTATTCTTGCATTCAGCACTCGTTTGGTCACATCAAAGTAAAACTTCTGTTTCCCTTTTTTGCTGGCTTTGTCGACTTGAGTTGAGCTTTTTATTCACACAAAACAAACCATAAAGCAGCTGCAGTAGGCAGAGATAACAGGAAAGTGCTCCCTACAAAAAGACACCACCTGGGCAGTACTTGCAGACTTGTGGTTTTATAGTAGTGTCCGACTTTCAATTTCAAGCAATGCTGTTGGTTTCTAAATCCAAACTTTGTTTTAACAACTAATTGCAAGACTTGTTTAAAGTTGAAGAATATAAGAATTAGAAGGTTTTTGGTAAATGCAAGAATGTTACCAGATGTGAAATATCTAACTTTTCGCATTCCTTTGTGTGTGTGTGTGTGTGTGTGTGCTCCATTTTTCTTAGGCTTACCTCAGTATTTTATACCTGAAGCCAAGAACACAAGTCATCCTGAGAGGGAAGAAGATTCTGGCCAAACTCGTTGCAAAAAGGCTAACTCATATTGAACATGATGTGTACAAACCCCAGTTCAGTGTATCCTGAGAAGCAAGCAACACTGTTAGGATGAATTAAGAAGTATTATGCTTTGGGATTGTTTGATGTTATAGTTAGTTCTGTTCAAAATTTAAAATTAAATTAAACCCAAGTTTACTGATATGGATAATTTTTTTAAATATATCGTTTTAGTGCTTCATAAAGAAGTAAAAAAAAATACTCAAAAATCTAGGAATACTGCTGTTATCCCTAACCCGTGTCCATCAGAAGGAGAAGGTGAAGGTGACATTTGGGTTAAATCCTAAAAGGGACCTTTATGGCATCATGATGTACCACAAGAACCGACTCATCAAGGCATATGAGAAAGTGGGCTGTCAGCTGAAGGTAAAGGAATCTACATGTTATGCTCAGACATGACAGGCTGATTCATGCCTCCACTCATATCTACTTTCCCCATCTCCTCCAGACTTCAGGTCAAAGAGCAGGGGTTGGGGTCATCGGCATCATCGAGTGCAACTTTCTCAAACCTGCTCACAACAAACAAGACTTTGAATACACCAAAGAATACAGGTATGCAAACTTTAAAGTTTGATGCATATATGAACTCTGAGCTTAACCAACTTAACATACAGGCAGACCATGTCAGTTCATACTCACAATGTTACGACTTACGAAGTTTTGGTATTGCAACCAAACTATTATTCAGTTATATGGTTACATACAAAACAAAAATGGAGCCAAAAGAAAGGATTTATTATTCATATACAGCATTAAAATCCACCAGCTCCATTTCTTGCTGCATTGCAGCACCATTGACAGGACAATGATTTGATCACAACAAACCTGTCATATCTCTATAATTTGACTAAATATGCTCTTTCTTGAGCCATTGTGTTTGTGAAATGAGTAAAAAACTGTCAAAGATATTAACAGTTTCTATTTTCACCTCTCCAGACTCACCCTGAGTGCTTTGGGCTTAAAACTTAATGACTACTGGAAAGAGGTAACAGAGAAGAAGGCCAGAGAGCGGGAGTTTCAGGCCTTAGATAAAGACAACAATGAAGACCACCCAGTTGCTGACATGTAAGTGTCTTATTTTTTCCCACACTTGTTGTGAATATAATGAAAATACTTCTAACTCGCAAGTTTCATGACAGCGTGGCTTTGACATGCTTGTCTCATCTCCCTGTTTACACTTGTTGTTTAGCCCTGGCCTCAGAAAGTGGATATCCTGACACTGCTAGGGGTCATGGAGCATTTAATGCTGGACCCAGTTCTACAGTCGCAGTTACCAAAATTTCACACTCATTTCAAATTAAAATATGTGTGTTTGAAAAACTGGGGCAATCTAATCATGTTTTCTGTGACTGTATATCAGTTTTCCAACTAAAGACATTTTTTAGTCATATTTAACACATTTTTTATTGTCTCATTGCTTTACAAACACATCTATAGTGACTTCAGATCACAATCTGTATTATGTTCATTTAAACAAAATATAAAAGATTAGCAAGAAATAAATCTCTTAAACAGATATTTTCATGTGCACAAATCCTGAAGTTCTGAGGAAATAGCTCCAAATTTAATAAACTCTAATTACTGCAAACATTTTTTTTTATTCTCCTGCTTACTGTCAACTCATATCGTTGTATTTACAGCGGTCCGGTGTGGTTACAGTGTGAAGAGTGTCTAAAATGGAGAAGTGTCCCTGCAGGCTACTACAAAGCCATCCCTGAAAGCTGGACCTGCAGCCAGAACCCCAGTACCCGTTACAGGTTTTCACTTATTTTTATCTCTATTTTATCTGCATAAATTTCACAGCTTGAAACAGAAGTTGGGATTGATTTATTTGCATCAGGAGAAGAAGAATTAGAGCCACATTATATGGTTTAATTGAGGAAAATAAGTTAAAGACACTTTAGGATACTGTTTTTTATATATTTGAAGTCTTTGGGATGGCTAATGGAACATGCAGCCTCTTTGTCTTTGCAGAAGCTGCACATCACCAGAGGAAGCAGAAGAGAGTGAGAGCCTGTTAACACCAAGCTACCAGAAAAACCACAAGAAACTGTAAATTCCTATTTTTTAACACTTCTCACATTTTGACTGCTTGTGAGAATGTACGCATGAACGTTTCACACTGCTCTTCTTCCTGCATGCCTGCTTCTCTGTGAGCGAGGCTTCACAAACCATTTTGTGGTTTATCTATCTGTCAGTTTTGTGCTCTTATTTCCGGTTGATTGTCCGTGCAACACTTCATGCATCTGAGAGAAAAAAAGAAGTTTTTTGCTACTCAGCACAACAGATTGGTCAAAGTGAGACTTAGTTCCATTTTAAAGCATTTAAATTCAGAAATGCAATTATTTTATTATTAGACTTATTAGAATAGAATTACTTTAATATTTATTCGTATTGTCTTTTTTCTTTTTCTATTTTTATGTTATCCTATTTTGTTAACATCAAATTTAGATGCTACACAACTTCTGTCACAATCTCATTGTCAGACAGTTTTAGCAAGTGTGGCTTCACTTGCAAACTGTCAACTACAACAGTTTTAAAAGTAATATTTCTTTGTCAAAAGCTCAGGCTTCATACTGACTCCCAGGTGTCCATCTTAGTTCCCACTTTCATGAGCCTAAAGCCACAAAATGCTCACAAAGTTTATGCTACACATTGGAAGGAGCCCCTGTAAAAAAAAAATCTATTGATTTGTAGGTTTACACTAACATTAAGCTGCACTGGAGTGTCAAGGTGCACCTAAAAAGTCCCCGACATGGTTCCAAGTTTAAAAGCTTATGACTATCTTTTTGTACCCAGGCTTATCTTCCAGATTTTTCCAGATTTGCTTTATGCTATATAAACACAGACAACCTGCTTTATGTTAGTTTATAACCCTGGTCATGAAATGAAGACCAGAATAAATATAAATAAATAAATATATATCCATCCATTTTCTACCGCTTTTCCCTGAATGGGGTCGTGGGGGGCTGGAGCCAATCCCAGCTGTCATTGGGCAAGAGGCGGGGTACACCCTGGACAGGTCACCAGTCCATCACACAGAGACAAACAACCATGCACACTCTCACTCACTCCTATGAGCAAGTTAGAGTCTCCAATCAGCCTATCCCCAAGGTGCATGTCTTTAGACTGTGGGAGGAAGCCGGAGAACCCGGAGAGAACCCACGCTAACACGGGGAGAACATGCAAACTCCACACAGAAAGATTCCCGGTTTGATCCCCACCCCAACCGAGGCTCGAACCGGCAACCTTCTTGCTGTGAGGCCACAGTGCTAACCAACTGCTCCACCGTGCAGTCATTTTCTTAATTCCCTACTGGGAATTTTTTCCTGCATTTAACCCATCCTAGTTACACTAAAATCAGCTTCGCTGTTAGGTATTAAAGGTCTTGCTCAGGGACTCAAAGTAGTTCCCTTTTTTGTTGTCTGTCCACAGGCTTGAACCTGGGCCCTACAGTCCCAAGTCTACCTGTCTAACCTGTGGGTCATTCCTCTCTACAAAACAGAAAAGAGATATTTCATTTAGAACAGAGTTCCCTCAGAGTTCCAAAGTAAATAAAGAAAAACTTGAAATGAGTATAACAGATCCTCTTTCATTAGTTAGTGGTAAAAATAGTGAAGTTAGCCTTTGCTTCAAAGCTTTACAAGGTAAATAATAAAAGAAGAAATATGGACAAAGGTGACCAGAATAAACACAAAATCATAAAAGTATATTAGTATGAATTCAGTTTTACATATATGAAAAATGTGTGTTTTTGTGTGTGTGTGTGTGTGTGTGTGTGCATGTATTTTTGCTTTAAGCACTGTATAGTTCCCAACACCAACAGTCTCGTGTGTTGTTGCCAAAACATTTTTTAATTATACAACATTACAAAATACCTGGATGGACTGGCGACCTGTCCAGGGTGTACCCCACCTCTTGCCCGTAGACAGCTGGGATTGGCTCCAGCCCCCCCGCGACCCCGCTCTGGGATCAAGTGGTAGAAAATGGATGGATGGAACATTACAAAATAATTACATTTTCTTAATAAAATTAAAAAGGGAATAAATCCACCAGCTCTGTGTACCATCACTAAGATTATACAGGATTATCATGCTAACAAATACACAGTGTTACTCTGCTCCTGCTGGGGAGGTGCAGCAGTTAGTGAGTCTAACGTGTGTTCTCCAACTTAGCTTACACGCAAGCTAACTGTGATCGTGCAAAGATAGACTGAAATCAAGAGACAGTGTTTCTTTAACTTTTTTTTAGGATGTTTTTGTTTACACTTATACTCATGACATACTATGAGTCTTCTTCATGATCCGTTGTCTTTGCAGGGAGCAATCCAGAAGCAGAAAACGTGAAAAATCATTTGAGGTACACTGCGTTTTTTTTCCTGCATAGTCAGTCAGTCATTATTGAAGATATCTAACAGCAGGTGTTTGTGTTGCAGGTGTGTCAGTTAGAGGAAGAAATGCCTAAACATCAAGTCTTGTCACGTAGTTCATCAGAGCCTTGCTTCCAGAGTGCGCACACACCTGAACATGCCACCTCAGTAATTAGATCCTACGTTGAAGAGAAGACACTTGAACATGATGAGACAAGTCATCATGCAGAAACTCAGACAAACGTAGATGAAAGCATGCCTCCGGCCGTACACCCAAATGAGAAAACCTTTAAAAGAGACAGCGTCATTAAAGATAACCATGAAGTCAAACACACACAAGCAGTGGTAGAAAATGGACAAAGGCTTGAAGACATAGATGGTGACAAAGAGAGAGAGAAAGAGACGACACAGGTGAACAGTTTAAGGTAAGATGTGTTGTACTTTGTATGCATGTAAAGAGATCATTACTTAAATGCAACAGCAGAATCTCTACAGCTGTGAATGGATAAAAAAACTACATTACAATAAAAACTCTAAACACATTAACAGCTGCATGAGGAAATAGGATGAGATGGTACAAACAGTATGGACCATAAACAGCTGCATTTAACTGATTATTCTTTGTTTTCTGTAGCCTCAAAAGGAAGTCTGAAGCAGTATATCACTGTGTGAAAAAGAAGTACCTTAGTGGAGAGCAGTCTGAATCTGACTCAGGAATTTCCATAGAAGATTTACATCCTGAGAAAAAAACAGACCCCTTAAAGAAGGACAGCAGGAACCAAGTTGGGACTTCAGACACTGTGCAGCAAGGGCTCAGCTCCCACACCAGGACCCCATCGCTCCCAGGCACACAGACTGTGATGGTATCCCCACTGAGCAGAAGCGAGGGGGCACCAGGCAGGAGGCTGTCTCCAGAAAGGGAGGATCAGGAGGCTAAAATGCTGAGGTTAGCCACTTTAGAGAGAGAGGTTCAGAAGCTACGCAGCCTTCTAGGTCAGGAAGCTATGACGACAACTCAAAGCACAATAACAACTGATGAGAGCCATGTTGAAAAGCCAAAACAAGGAAAAGAGATCTGGACAGCGAGCAAAGATGTTGGCTGTCAGACGGACGTAGCTGAGGTCAGTGCAGTTTTATGTTAAATGCTTTCTGTAAGTACATGTCAAAACCAACTTTAATAATCTTTTTGTCCATCAGTGCTCCACCTCAGTCCCTAACCTGGCTTCAGCCGCAGGGCCACAGGAACTGCAGATCCAGGGTCAGAGAGTCTTATGTGATGTGAAGGATCAGTCTGAGCAGAACAGATCCAGGAAGGAGAAGACTGATAGTCAGAGCAGGACAGTGCTGAGTGACGGCGAGGCCTGTGACAGCAGCCGGTAAGACCTCCACAGATGTACACTGAACTCTCATGTTTTTATTTCTTAATGTAGGGTTACAAATTTAATCAAAAAAAGTATTTCAAAAGCTTTCTTAACATAAATGCTTGCTTTTATCTTTCCCAACCCATTTAATGTGTAACGTTAATAACAAAGCTGTTTTTTCATGTCAGAGCAACAGAGCAGAACCTGCGTGATATCCGTAACAACGTGGTAGTGCTTCTGACGGCCCTGCTTCCCCAACTGGACCTGACAGACATCAGCCTGGAAACAGCTGATGTAGACAACATCCTGCAGCAGATCATAGAGGTCAACTCCCTAAAACTATAATAAGTGTTCCTGTAAGTTCTGACAAAGACAGTGTTGTTTGTACTTGTCAAAGTTTGTCCTCATCTAAAGCATGAGGTAAAGTTTATACATGTGTCATTCCCTTATACCTCCATTACTGGTCGAGCTTTCTGTTTAAATATGTAATATCAGACGGAGAAGTAAAATGATTTATTCTGATTCTAATATCGGTGATGGACTGGCTACAAATCCATTTTATGCCTCTGCATTTCAAATGACCACCAACTACTACACAGTTTATATAATATTGTACCAGTTTTGCTCGGCTGAGATGGAGTTTTTCTTTTTGCAAAAAAGAAAAAATAATTAGAAAAAAGCAAAAAAAATTTGTTTGTAAGAGAACTAAAGCCAGTATCAGTTGTTAAGTAATTTATATTTTTCAGTTATCATTTAACACAAACTTGGACTGACTCTGATTTCCTTTTCCTTATGTTTTGTTTTTTTGTATTTTACTTCTATCTGTTGTTTTAATGGAGCATAAAACAGAGCAGAAATCGTAGCATTAACATATGTGCTGTACAAATGTAAATCTTTGATCTGAAACTAGTTCATCATATCTAATATGTGTGACGTTTTGCATGTTTACAAATGTTTTGTTACTGCATTTGATACGCATTTGTTCAATGTTTTCTGTCAGTGAGTGATGGAGGATACTCTCTTGTTTACATATCTTTAATAAACAAATCTTAATGTTTGCAGTGAAGCACTGAAACCATTCATTGCACTGACTCCTCTCGCATTGCCTCCTAAGTTCTGGACACAGACTACAAAATGCAGTATTTGCAGTACTTCTCTTTTGCCACAAGGTGGCGCAGTGAAACAAGTTATCTGGAGAGTGTTGAGTCTTAAGAAATCTCCATGTCATTTGAAAGTATTCATTGTTTTCTGATCATACAGTATGTTAAATAACAAACTTATTGTTACAGTATCATATCCTTTTTATTGTTAAAAATGTATTATAATATTTGGTCAGAAGAGATAAGGTTTTTCAGTAGTACTGAGTTGGGAAATTTCTGCATCAGGATACATATTTCCAGTCATCTGTTTCATATAATAGCTACAAAACCATCTGGTACAACAGCAGGAATGAAGGCACTGGTTGCATGTGTTTACTGCTATAATCTGCTGTGCATAGGCACAAGAGCTGGTTCCCAGATTATTCAAATCATAGACATAAAAACAGAAGAATATACCTAATTGTCCAAAGAATGAATAATTCAACCATGAAAAGATACTTAATGTGCAGAAAAAAAACTAAATGTGATTTTGAAATAAAGTTGTTACATAAAATTTACACTTTATTGATTGCTTGTAAACACAAAAAGCTTATCAGTCGATCACGTTGTATAAATTTGATACAGTTAGTCGGGAAGAGTCAAGAAAACTTACTGAGTTTCAAACCAAGCATCAGAATACAGAAGATGTGCTGAATGGATGAGCAGTTGACCCATTTCCACTGATGATATCATAATGTACCAAGATTTCTGACAACACCTTGTTGAATTGATGCCACAAAGACTTAAAGCCGTTCTTAAGGCAAAAGGGGACTCAACCCTACAAGCAGAAACAATCACAAAAAAGCAGAGAGAATAGCTTTTATAAAACATCAAAATGCACTTTAGGTAACATAAAACAATCAGTAATCTGTGTCTGTGGTTGATTTGCATCTTTAGAGTGTAGAATTAATCCTTTCTGTGATTATGGGACTATGCGGTCACCAAACCAAACATTTTGACAATCTTTATTTCCATAACCAGGGGAGCCCAAAGTGGGAGCCTGCGGGCCAAAAATGGCCCACCAGCACTTGCTCTTGGCCCGCTAGTAAATGTTTATATTTAGAAACCTACAGATTTTGATGAAAAGATATTTCAGAGCTTAATGACGGATGATGATAATATCTTCTACTTATGGCTATTAGGTCTCTAGCAATTTCTATAGGGTTGTATGGGTATAAACAGCTCACTCATTGTGTTTCTATTCATATAAACTTTAATAATTAAAAGTTTAATCCTTGGTGTATTTCACATTTGTAGAAAAGTCAGTATTTTCCTCACTTGTAAATAGTTTTATTAACTTGGAAAGATCCCCCACGAGCCTTTGCACACGCAGCATCAAGCTTTCGGACTCAATACATCCGCATGGAGAACCCTCTGAGGCAAAAAGTTTGGGCATCCCTGTCCATAACTGTTGTTAAGTATTATTAGAACTATGAATTCATTAATACCAGCAGTCCTTTAGACTTATTATTCAATACCAAAAGCAAACAATGTTACTGTAATATTTACTGTAGTACAATCAAATGTGCTGAGTCGGGCAAACAGTGGTTATCATAGCTAATGGAAATGAATAAATTACAATCCACTTTATTTATAAAGCCCATTTAAAAACAGAATATTTCTAAAGTGATGCACAGAGTCAAATTTCAGTACATAAAATAAAATTAAATGAAACAATGATGTTGTTAATGTTATAAAAACAAGTAAAACAATTTAAAATGAATAAATAAAAATAAAATGAACTTTAGTGCTAATGTAACAGCAGAAGTCATCAGGTCAGTGTTGGTTTATCTATGATCTTAATTGGTTCATTTATTTGATAACACTTTGCAGCAGAGCCACAAATTTAGCTTAGTTCATCAAAAGAAGGCTCCCACACCAGGCTCAAACTGTATAAAGTTTGAGCCTTTAAGTTTCGTAGTCTAGTTAAATTTGATAAATGTAAAAATAATGACCAGTTAATACTGATTAAATAGTCAGTTTTCCCTAGAAACCTTATCAGTGACTAATTGATCACTGAAAATGATGAACATGGGATGCATAAAATGCTAAAAAGTAATTATTTATCAATTCTGAATACTAGTAAATATTTGGTGCTTAACTATTTCCAGGTGAGTGGTACAGATCATACAGGTCCTTTTTTACTAATTACTTTAACATCACTGACTAATCTCATCCATGATATACATGAAGTCTTCTTAACAAACTCACCAGTCACTGAGATTTTTGTGGCCCCCTTACATAATATAAAAATTCATAAGAGCTTCTTTTTTTTACATTTACCAACATTAGTTTCTGCAGATTCCTGTGAAATTACAACTAACTGGCTATTAATAGTGTTAAGTAACCATTAGTCATTAGTTTTCACATGGAGCAGTACATTGTTGCCTCACAGTAAGGAAGGGAGAGCCTTCAGCTATCAGGCTCCTCTCTTATGGAACCAGCTCCCAGTATGTGTACGGGAGGCAGACACCCTCT
>JBAMHV010000007.1:16365712-16376958 GCA_037177535.1 Pseudomugil gertrudae | reverse complement strand
AAGACATTGCCCTGTCGTTATTTGTATAGATATCCAACTTCATATTGAGATCTGATGTATCTAATGTGTTTCTTTAAGGTGCTCATTTAATATTTGTGAGCAGTGTATACCTTATATACTTTTGTTTGTCATTGTTTTTTGTTGTTTTTTTTTATTATTGTTTTGTTGAATCTTTTTTTCCTCGCAGTTGGGACCCGATGAGAAGCTGAACCTGATATTTGCTGTGTTTGATGAGAACAGAAGTTGGTATTTCAAGGAAAACATGCAGCGATCCAGGCATACCTCCATCGACCCCACAGACCCTAAATTCTATGAGTCCAATGTCATTTACAGTGAGCTACACTCACCCAATGTTAATAAGGGGAACATTAACCAAGTGTATTATCTAAAAAATGTTCTCCTCAGTCAAAGTCAAAGCTCTTTTTGAATTTCCTTCTTCCTTCAGGTATAAATGGCCTCATGTTCAGCGGACGTCAGTTCGTCATGTGTCAGACGGATGTCTCCTTCTGGCATGTGGCCAATGTTGGGACCCAGAGTGACTTCCTCTCTGTTTATTTCACTGGAAACTTGTTTCAGTATCAAGACCTCCACAAATCTGTGCTCACACTCTTCCCGATGACTGCAATAACTGTTCCAATGGAGACTGAGCTAATTGGTGAGGTCGCAGAGTCACATTTACCATCTACTGTATGTTTTCTCAACAAGTGAAATTTTATTAAAATGTAATTGCTAAATTGTCCATAACTAAGCTTTATGTAAATTCAGATATGATTATTGCTTTTCCATCTAAGTCATACAGACTCACTACTTTATCTTTCAGGCGAGTGGGAGATCAGCGCCTTTGATAGTAGCCTCAAGAGCCGGGGCATGAGCATCCGTTACACAGTCCGTCCATGCAACAATGGAGACTTCTCATTGGTTGATCATGATGTGGATGAAGATAACTCAGACTATTATGATGAAATAGGTTTCCAGCCAAGGGGTACAAGACCTCAAAATGGCACAGTTTTGGTTAAAGTGTGCAGGAAGTCCCATGCCAACAGCACCTATGGTCAAAATTTCACTGCTAAGACTAAAGGTAGTGATGCAGCATGTCAGCTAAGGAGAGTTCTAGTGTCATCACTGGGAAGAGGAAAATCTCTCCCAGATGAAGGAGTTCCAGAGGATATCCTAGAATTTATAGATAGAGATGAGGGCATGAATGCTCCTCAGAATCAGACTGAACATGTGGACGATAGGGGTGGTAGACAAAGAAGACAAGTAAGTGGAACAACAGATGATGTTGGAGCTGTGGAAAAGACTACAGAGAAGACTAAGATGCTAAATGAAACAAACAACACAACAGCAGAACTCAAAGATGGCAACAAAATCTCACTGAACAGCGAAGCACTGACGAGCAACAAGCATCAAACTGCAGACTCAATCTCCTCAGAGTACATAGATTATGACTTGGTACCACAAAACTCCCTTTATTCCGAACGAGAGAGGCTCACAGATGATATGTTGCATTTGGAGTACAACTTCACGAATGCAAACACAACAAATATTAATCTCTTATTGGAGTATGATGACCTTAGTTCTGAGGTACTGCTGTCTTTGCGTGCACCTGATTAGTTAGAATTTTAAACACAACTCCCCTTTTACCAGGATTAAAGCCAAACTTTATCTGCAGATCAACAACAACCCAGATATGTTCGGAACAGGCTTCGTGGACCCACGGTCTGGAGAAATCAGACCTCGTCACTACTATATTGCTGCAGAAGAAATCACCTGGGACTATGGAATCAGAACGCCACACCAACTCATTAAACCTACGTAAGAAAAATACTTACTCCAAGCTCTCGTGCAGAAATGTAAAGGATTTGTAAGATATTTAGTAAAAATCACTCCTGAGTTAGAAAACCTCCCAACTTACAATGAATGAATCACGGTCCGTGTCCCAGTTCTTCTACCCAAACAGAAAAACTAAACTACCACAATATAATCTCATTTGCCTCACTAACTTAAATCTTACGTGTTTTGCATCATTTCAGAGTCATTTTGCAAGTCTTTGAGTGGCATTGTTACACAATGACACTTCTGTACCACTCAACTACACAGAGTGCATTTGGACAACATACATGTGTCCACATGGTGTTGTAACCTTGCAAAAGACAGTGGACGATGTTATGGTAACAATGCTTTCATAATCTTTAGATGACAAAATGTAGTGAGAAAGAAAAACAGTCTAATGAAGAAGTGGTTTGGTGTAGAAACTTGGACAACTTTAAATGTTTTTGCTTTAGATTGTTTAAGGAGGTTTTAAAAATGTGCTCTTGTCGTACCGCCTCAGATTAGCATTTAGTTTAACTCCTTTATTGTTGATCTCATCTCTGGTTCTCTAAAGTGTAATAACACCAAATACTGCACATTACCTGTTACTTTACTTTACACATTACTTTAAAATTTGACAGAAGAACACAGCAAAACCATTCAGGTTAGGAACCTTGTTGCAATGAGACGCAGGGTTAGCAGTGTCATTTTCCTTTTGTATCTGTTTGTAGCTATTCATTGCATCTTTGGGGTCATTTGATGTAATTTGTAATGGTTATTTGGTGTTATATTAAATGTCTTGGTGTCTCGTTCAATGACAAATCCATGATAAAGTTTAATAAATACATTTATATGTGACGTTTAATTTATTTACTTGTAAAGTTGAAATGCAGATCTCATAATGTAGTCTAGGTAAATAAGTTTTGTTAAATTATTCCCTTCAGAGAGATGCGTCGGGGCATGAGGAAGTTCCTCCCTGAGTATAAGAAGGTGGTGTTTCGAGCTTATATGGATAAAGATTTCCTGCATCCTGTGGCCAGAGGAGAGCTTGAGGAACATTTGGGAATCATGGGGCCTTTTATCAGAACAGAGGTCAATGACCTTCTTACTGTAAGTGTTTCTGAATTTTTTTATAAGGAATAAACCCAATAAAATTATTTCCACTGATGAGGTCATCTTAACCTTTTTTTGTTATCTATATTTCAGGTGATATGATGATCAAAGCTGGCGTTTTCTGTCTGATTATCTCTCTTATCCTTTGCTATTTTATTCTAGGTTATCTTTAAAAATAATGCAAACAGACCTTACTCCTTTCATCTTCATGGAGTCTATGACCTAAGTCAGGGGGCTGGCATCTCACAAACCAGTTCCTCTTCTGCTCCTCCTGGAATTCCTGGAGAGCCTGTGCCTCCTGGGGAAGCTCGGACTTACAACTGGAGAGTAAGCAAGAAACAGGGACCCACTGACTCTGAATTTGACTGCAAGACTGGAGCTTACTATTCCACTGTAGACAAGGTCAGTAGTCTAACTTAGATATATATCATTTATATTCATTCCACACATTTATTCTTCATAAACTTTGTTCATCTTTTATTACAATGGAGAAAATACTTATTTTTATAAAAACAATATTCTAGGAGAGGGACCTTCACTCTGGCCTGATCGGTCCACTGGTGATCTGTAAGCCTGGTACCCTGCAAACACATTACAACACGCAGCCAGACATCCAGGAATTCACTCTCCTCTTCCACACTTTTGATGAAACAAAAAGCTGGTATATGGAGGAGAACCTGCAGAAATACTGTGCGCCACCCTGTCAGGCCAATACGGAGGATGCCTGGTACCACACCAGCAATAGATTTGCAGGTAGCAGAGTGCTCGCATCATGTTTGCTGCTGTCATCATTCCATTTTTGTTTTCTCAGAAATAACACACTTTTTTTCACAGCAATTAATGGTTATGTGGCAGAGACTCTCCCTGGTTTGCTGGTTGCCCAGCAACAGCTAGTGAGGTGGCACCTTTTGAATGTGGGAGGAGACAAAGAGTACCACGCCGTGCACTTTCATGGTCTTCCTTTCACTCTTCATGCAAAGCAAGAACACCGTATGGGGGTCTTTAACCTCTTTCCTGGTAAAATAATAATAATAATAATAATAATACGCAAGCAAATTTTCAAATAAACTTTTTATTATGGATGTGTAATATAATTTATACATTAAATACTGTGTTTTGCATTGTATTTTCTTTGTCATTCCTCCAGGTGTTTTTGGGACAGTGGAGATGAAACCCCCCAATGTTGGCACATGGTTGGTGGAGTGCACAATAGGAGACTATCAGCTGGCTGGCATGAGGGCTAAGCTATTGGTCTATAATCCATGTAGGTGCTCATGTTATTGTGTATAATCTCACTTAGAACTATAATATAATAGATTAGCAGACGTAAGACTTTATTCATTTTGAGCCCAGCATGTTTGTGTCAAGTGTCACATGGTATGCCTCTTTCTATGTGCTGGTTTTGTCTCTCCATTGGTGTAATATCTGTCTGCATATATTATGCGCCTCTTTTAGCTTGTTGAGATGTGTTTCTTGTTGTTCTTTATCGCTTAGTCATTGTCATTCATCCCTTTG
This sequence comes from Pseudomugil gertrudae, assembly GCA_037177535.1. Taxonomy (NCBI): domain Eukaryota; kingdom Metazoa; phylum Chordata; class Actinopteri; order Atheriniformes; family Pseudomugilidae; genus Pseudomugil; species Pseudomugil gertrudae. Next base: position 16,372,518 of record JBAMHV010000007.1, on the reverse strand, counting down.
CAGCTGGGAGTTGTGTTTCTGTGTATTTTACACCCTCCCGTTTGAATTCAGTTAAATCTGTTTTAATTTTTGGTGTCACTTTGTTGGCTTTAAACTGTTTTATTTATATTGGATACATTTTTAGCAAGTTTGCAGACTGTTGTCAGTATGTGTATCTGTCAGGACAGTTTGTGTTTTTTTCTGGCTGTTTTAAATAATTTTGCTTTCTCTTCTTCTCTTTTACATCCATTTGCATTAATACCTTTTGTACTAATTAGTTTGTGCATCTAGACAGACCAAATTGTATGTTAATTGGATTTACATGTATTTGTGGGTTTTTTAATATTACTTTAGATTTTTTTTCTGTCTACAGTTGCAATCATAAATAATAAATGTATTGATAAATCATATATTTCATTTATTACATATCCATATAAGGTCTGAGAACGTTTACTGATTTAACATTTTAATGTATTGACCTGCAGGGTGTGTCTTACCTCTGGGAATGAAATCAGAAAGGATAGCAGATTCCCAAATCACAGCATCAGATCAGATCGGTAAGACTTTCGGATTTTGTGGTTTTATTTCAAAACACTACAAGAAGAATCTTAATACCTGCCACTCTTAGGAGGCTTTATCAGTAATACTCAGACTACTTCAGATCTAATACTCATGTTTATGTAATCTGAAAGCTAAAAAAAATTACCAACAGTGAGACAGACCATTTTTGCATTTCTGCATTCAGGTAACTGGGCACCTAGGCTGGCGAGGCTGGAGAAGTCTGGTTACATAAACGCCTGGATGGGCAAAAGCAAAAACTCATGGTTACAGGTTAGACATGGAGCTATGCATGCTGCAGTGTGTCCTAATGTTTCTGTTGGCTGTCTAAATGCATTGTATCAGTTAAATTTGTATAAAAACGAGCTGGTGTGTTCAGGTTGATCTTCAGAAGCCTACCCTGCTGCATGGTGTGCAGACACAGGGAGTGAGATCAAAGCTGAGGGACCACTACGTTGCACTCTTCACCGTCTCATACAGCCTGGATCAACAGACTTGGACCCCTTACAAAGGAAACAGCACCAGGAACACCATGGTATGTCTTATTATTATAGTGGGTTATTATCTGCAACAGTTCTTTAAATTCTTTAAGCCTGATCATACTGCCTTGTTTTAGGTATTTCATGGGAACCTGGACAGCTCCAAGGTGAAAGACAACAGATTCTTTCCCCCATTTGTGGCTCAATACATTAGGATTCACCCATCGCGTTATGCACAAAAACCTGCTCTCAGACTGGAGTTGCTGGGATGTGATCTTAACAGTGAGTAGCCCTAACAGCAAAATGACATTTTAGCATGTGAAAGTGTGAAGAATAACTCGGCTTAAATGTTTATATATGTCACCACACCAGGCTGCTCTATGCCTCTCGGACTCCAGAATACGCTCCCTGATGACAACTTTAGAGCCTCCTCATTTCATTCGTCTCTGTTGCGGAGTTGGAAACCCTATCTTGCCCGTCTTCACAAGAGCGGCAGCACAAATGCCTGGAGGCCACAGGTGTGCAGGGTTTTTAGCTGTACATGTAACTGAAGCCCATCGCACCAACCAGATCCACTGTCATGATACATCAAAAACTAGGATTTCCATAAAGAGTAGAATTAAAGGAACAACTTTGTGGCCAGTGGAACACAGTTATAATGAATTAATTATAGTAAAGTGATAAAGGAAAACTCATCATAATATGAAGCTGGTTTAATTTCAATTCAAGTTTGAGCACTATCAAGGTGTGATACAAACTAACTATGCAAACAAAGAGAATTAGCCTTTTCTTCCTGTTCTCTTATCATGCTTGGCTGGGGTTGCTCCTTTCCTCCTCTCCAGCTTATCATTTTCACACCGTGCACCCCTGAACTGTAGAGGTGTGACTTGTCTTGACGCAAACTGTTGAGCTGCCATTAAAACACTTGTGAATCCTTGACAAAGGTCACAGAGATACACACTGCTCATTTGAGATGTAAACAGTGACATGCTAAGATTTTGTTTAAACAGATTTAACTCAAAAGTTTGACACATTTTGCCATTACATCTAATGGGAGCCTTGTTGTGAACATCAGTGCCTTTATTCCTTAATTGTTGAATATTTTAGGTTTGAATTATAGGAAAAAAGTTGGTACAACAAACCAAAACTTAAAGAAATAAAACATTTTTTTCTTTTTGTAAAGTTTACATATTTATATGAATGTCAACAACTCAATAAAATATGTATAAACATAAAAAATATACATAAAAATCCTGACTATAGTAATAGTAAGATATAAAACAAAAGGAAATTGCAGCCAACTGAGTTCCACAATAAAGAATCCTGATGAGCAAAAAGATGAAGAGAAAAATATATTTTGTGGAAATAAAAGGCCCACGCATGGTGTTTATCAGAGACCAGTGATGTTCACAAGTTTTTTTGTACAAGTTCAAATCAAGTCTCTAGTCACTTTTAGTTGTAAGGAGTCATGTGACACTTGCCATCTAGTCTGCTTAGAGTGCAACCCTGTAATATCTATCGAATGTAAATCTCACTCTGCTTTCACTTTACCTGAAACTGAAAAATACAATTTCTCTATGCGTGTGTCACATTTTCACCACATTGTACCTGTGGAATGACAGCAGACAGCCCAGACAGCTAATAGGTGGTCAGAAATCAGCAAATAAAAGATTGTCTGCGAGTATCAAAATCGCACGTTCAAGTTTAGTACTCTGAATGCAAGTCTGAGTTAAGTCAGTAACCGTATAAAGTACCGGTAAAAAGTTTTGACTGGTAGCACATGCATCTTGACATATATAGACAAGTGTTTTCCTGAAGTGCGATCTTTTAAACAGTCCAGGACATATTTGCGGGTGTAAAATGGCTCAGAAAAAAATGGCTCTCATCTGCTTATATTTCCATCTTATAGATCTGTTTTCTGTGAAAAAATGTTTTCTATGATGTCTAAAATGTTTCCTCTTCACCTCAGAACAACAACCCCCATGAATGGCTTCAGGTTGACTTGGGGAAAGTCAGGCGTGTCACAGGCGTGGTCACCCAGGGAGCACGATCACTGCTGACCCAGATGATGGTGACGGAGTTTTCAGTCACCTTCAGTCAGGATGGACAATCCTGGAGCAGCGTGTTAGAGGAGAGCTCCCAAAGAGAAAAGGTACACAAAACAGGCCCGAATGATTTTCCATCAGTGCTTCCAAGAAGTCTCATAAATCAGCCCTTTCATTTGTTTCCTTAGTAAAATCAGTGGTTTCTAACACACCGGTAAACCATTGCTGTTTTATGTATTTATGCTGCAGGCTACAAACCTGAACTGTTATTTTAGAATTTAGATGAGCTAAGTGATAACAGTCCTAGGCACATTTGCCTGTCCATCCTAGGAGATGATCTCTCCTTCAATGAGGTTTCGTTGTTTTTTTATCCCCACAACTGGGTTTTTTAGGAGTTTTTCCGTACAGAGAAGTTTATTGTGTATTATGTCTGCTGTTGTGTGATTAACTGTGTGTGAAGCCCTTTGAGACGACTTTGTTGTAATACTGGACTATATACCGTATTTTCGCGACCATAAGGCGCATATTAAAGTCTTAGATTTTGTTTAAAATGTGCATAATGCATAACTGAGCCTGCGCCTTTTGGTACAGTGCGCCTAGTGGTCGTGAAAATACGGTAAATAAAATTAAATTGAATTTAATTTAATTACAATTCTCTTGTAAGAATTTAGCATTTTTTACTTAATTTATGACTGTGAGAATTTAAATTGTCAGTCTTGTAAAACTCTACATCTTGACCTGTAATTAATCTGTAAGTTGTGTTGATAGCTAATATTTGTCACATAACCTAACATTTTCCTTGGTTTCTCTATTTATTTCCTCCTTTAGCTCTTTCTAGGGAACAGTGATCCAGATGAGGAAGCTCTTGCTGTTTTTGACTCTCCTCTTTTCAGCCGCTTTGTTCGCATCCACCCTCGAGGTTGGATCAACGACATCGCTCTCCGCCTTGAGGTGCTGGGCTGTGACACGCAGCCAGGAGTCTGACACCAACAGACCAAACAACTTCCAGCAACATTTTAATAGTTTTTTTCTCCAGTTTGACTGGAAATGGAGAGCGTGAGAAAAGAGAAAATTGCAGTGTAGAGAGATTTTATTTTTACCACAGATCTCTTCTTCATTGTTGATAAACCTGTTTTTGGGAAATTAATGTCTTTTGGAGGGTGTAGTATTATTTAGAAAAGCTAGATATTGAAAGTAATATAATATTTTGAATGTAGAAGAGTATTTAAACCAGCTGTGCAACAAACCTTTTGAATGTAACGGTGTGAATATTTCAGTCTCAGATGGATGTAAACTGTTTGACTACTTTTATTTCAATAGAAAAGTTTATTTCTGTGCTTTATTTGAGATCCTATAAACTGAATATCTGAGTCTTGGTTGAGTTTTAGTTTTTCCTTGTTTTGTGATCTCTTGAAGCGTCTTTAAACACAGAACATTCCCAGCACTTTCCTCCATTTTTCCAAAACATTTTCCTTCCATGTGTCTTCAGGCCTGTTTTGTTTTTGTCTTATCCTCCTTCACAGGCCCTGCTGGAAGAAAAAAAAAACAACACTGAGCTCCAGCATTGTCATGTTAGATTAAAATATGCGGTTGTGTTTCAGGCAAAGTGACTGAGAGGGAAACAGTAAGATCAACAAGATGTATTCGTGCCTCTATTAAAGCATTACGTTTTCTGTGTTGATAGTCGTGTGTTGGTCCAAGCAACCTTTATCACCTCATTATCAGCTGGGAAGTTTCCAGACAAAGAGGAAGAGTGGGGGCTTTGTTTTGTTTGGAGGGGAGATGCTGGACAGGACATGCAATGGCAAAGATGTGGTAGCAGCAGACTTTGGCTATCACACTTGATCTTTCTGAAAAACAATAACATGCCATTTGCTATCTTAAAAAACAGCACCTATATTCCTCTCCTGCTGGATAATGGTATAAACACATGATGGAAAGCATGTGATTGTTGCCCAGGTACGATCGCCTGTCAGCTGCTGGGTTTGAGCTCACAACGTGTGAAAGCAGCAGCACCACCGGCTGCAGGTCTGTCACAGATATTGTTCATGGCAGCTTGCAGATTTTTCTCACCATCACTTTTTGCACAAACAGTTTTTTTTACTGAATATTTACTTGATTTCTTTATTTACTTCATTTAGAGTTTTATATATAATTCTATTTATTAGTCTAAACCCACAATTTTTATCTCTGCCAACATGTTTTTATACATTGCTTTCACAAAGATGGACTTTCTTAGTGGTTTTGAACAGTATTTATTCAGGTCACCTGAAGATTTTTTCAAAGCTTTACTTTAACCATTGCCTGCTTTTTACTTTCAATTAAGTTCTTTTACCAGAACATGTTAAAAAAAATTGTGTTTCAGTGGATTTTTATTTTATATGACCTGCTAGTTACCAGTCAAGCTGCAAAGTTAAACCATTGTGTTCAGCAGTCACTCAGTCAGATGTTGTTTAATGTTTTTAACAGACTATAGACTACAGTGTTGTATTTGCACACAACAGACAGCCGAGCAAAAAGCCAAAGTGTGTCTTTTTGCACTTTGTTACCCAAATGCTGGACAGACAAGCAGTAGGCAGATGGATTGCAAAATACCTTAGGACAGAACTGAGAAGTAAACTAGGAAACCAAACAGGATGATCTCACAAATTAAAACAGAAACCCGAGAAGTATAAATACACAGAAACAAAGTAAGACACAGGCGAAAAGCATGAGCCAATTAAAACTGGTTGAACTAACAAACAGGAAATAAAGTAAACACAGGAGAAACTACTAAATAAAACAGTAAAAACAAAGATCATACCACACACACAAAATTCTTATGCATGAAATTTGGACAATTGCCTGAAGCTGAAAACAGCATTTCAATGTGATATCATTAAAAATAAAAGAAAAAAATTCAGACTTGAAACAAGACCTAGATGCATCTGGCTCTAAACTGATCCATCTGATCAGACAAGGCTTCCAGGGAGGAGAAGATGCCATTTATACAAGTAAGGCAGGGGGTGACCTGAAAGGTAAGATATGTCAAATGACACAAGAACGTGACTAAAAATCAGCAGCAACATGGCTTATGGTGTGATGATGAATCCTATACAGGGTCTAGACCTCAACACTACTGAGACAGAGTAAAAAGGTCAAACAAGGGCTTTGAAATGCTTCTCAGGAAGTCTAGAGAGATATTCCTTAAAACTACTGGAGGAAATTACAAGAAAAGCTGAGCGTTTCAGTTGTACTGAAGAAAAACGGTGGTTGTACCAGAATATTGATTGTCAAGCTTGTTTAAAGTGACATGAATTCATAAACATCTGCACGGCTCAGTCCTGAATAACAACATACAGATTAAGAATTTCCAAACATGGCCAGTCTGTGATAATGTAAGGTGTTGCTTCAGGATCACAGATTACTGCTACGTTATCCTTTGTCATGTCACTTTAACATAATTTGTTTCCCTGTAAGATGGCTCTCATAAAGTACCAGAAAAGAAAACAGTTTGACACAAGTGGGGAAAAAATTATGAGAGGCCGTCTGTGACATTATTCAGAAATGCCCTCTCATAGACACGTGAAATTAAAGTCACTCACACATTATAGTGAAACCTCTCATACACTATAGTAAAAACATTCACACATTATAGTGAAACCTTTCATACACTATAGTAAAAACTGAAACTGTTCGATCCATATCAGTCTGGCTTTAGGCAGGGCCACTCCACTGAAACTGCTCTCCTATCTGTTACTGATTC
>JBAMHV010000007.1:16337172-16365612 GCA_037177535.1 Pseudomugil gertrudae | reverse complement strand
TAGCACTTCAGGACAACGTCTGTGTCCTACAGGACAATAGCTGTGTCCAACCAGACTTGCAGCGGTCTGGCACTTATATGCTGTTCCTCGTTGTTTGATTTCATGCTTGTGTTGTTTTATTCTCTGATGTACGTCGCTTTGGATAAAACATCTGCTAAGTGCCTGTAGAATAGAATAGAATAGTAAAAACACTCACACATTATAGTGAAACCTCTCATACACTATAGTAAAAACATTCACACATTATAGTGAAACCTCTCATACAATTTAATTGAAAATCTCTCATATACTATACTGAAATATCTTCTTATACACTACACTGAAACCTCTCATACAGCATACTAAAATCCTCTCATATAACATACTGAAATATTCTCTTATACAATATAATGAAATTATGTACACACTATAGAGAAACTTTGTAATTCAAATTTTACTAGTGTATGTGAGAGGTAAATTTCACTTGAAAATGAAGCCTGTGGAAAGACAAGAAAGGCAAGGCAAGTTTATTTGTATAGCACCTTTCATGTACAGGACAACTCAAAGTGCTTTAAGCAGAAAGCAGAAGTATTCTTCTTTCTCTTCTTCTTTGTGATAGTTTCTCCATTTTAACGCAGCCACACTGTATGGGTGCATGATTTGTGTAATTTTTGGTCAGGGTATTTCTTGAAAATCATCATTTAGTCCTTCAACCAACATATTATGTAAAGCAAAGCAACTTACAGATAAGACTCATATGACTGACTCAATACAAGTATTAATTCTCAAACTGATTTAAGTTCCTGGGTTGATGATTCATGTACAGTTTTACACACAATAACTGCTTTCTGGAGCTCAGTAACTGAAGGGAAGCACTGTGTTAGTTTCTTTAAGTTTCCATCATGACATCATGATTGGTGTTGAAGAAAAATTCCTAAAAGTAGAAACATTTCATAAGAGCTCAGCTATGCGTCAGCAAACTTTACAGGACAATGAAATGTTAAGAAGTTCTACTGGATGATTATTGCAGTAATGTATATGGTGATATAACTGTAAAATAAATAAATGCAAACAAATTTTACAAAGATTTTCTAACTGTCAGACCCAGATTAACCAGAAGCTCTAACTGGTCCTCAAGGGGTCACTGTCCTGCAGGTTTTAGATGCTTTAATACTTAACTTAAACAAATATATCACTGTGCAGAACGCCACATAAAGCTGTTGGATTCATTTGATCGTATTCATTTGCGTTGGAGCTGGGAGACACAGAGGACTTTAAGATCTTGATTTAAACTGAACATTGGCTCTTACTTATGTGCTCATTCAGCACATTTACTTGAGAGACAGTTTAATGTAACCTTAATCTACAGCAGTATAACTAAATACAGAAAGATTCCTTTTGCGACAGAAAGTAAAGTACACACGTGTGTCTGTGCATATAACACAGTCTGTGCAGCCGGTCAAGAAATTAGTGGGAGGACCCCTGCTGAGGAAACTGTAGTGTTACAACAATCCTGCTTTGCTTCAGCTAATTTTGCTGCATGGAAACATCCAGCAGTGGAAAAAGGAGTCAAAGGTCACACCTTTTGATTGTTACTGTATTTTAATCATTTTGACCATGAAGCAAGAAAAGTATCTGTTAGTTTAGTACCAGAATAAGTCTCTTGTTTAAAAAACTAATAGGCCACCACTAATTAGATGCACATTTTCTGCTCTGTGGTAAAACATTAAGGAAAATGTTGTCCTTACTGAGAGAATCTAGGCTCACAAGCATGAAACAGCTGACTTTTTAAAATGACTGAACTTTTTTCTGCTTTCTTTGATATTAAAGAATTCTGAAAACACACACACACACACACACAAGCCACCTCTTAAATCAGGGCTATTCAACTCTCTCCTATGAGGGCCAAAGTCCTGCAGGTTTTCAGTAAATCACTGCACCAGCACATCAGATTAAAACTATTGAGTCATTGTATAGAACATCAGGAGCTGTTGGATCTAATTTATTGGGTCCAGATATGTTGAAGATGGGATTATATGAAAACCTGCAGGGCTGCAGCCTTTGTGGGATCAAGTTGAATAGCAAAGGCTTACTAAAGAAAGCCTTTGCTATCTAAATAATCCACTATAGCAGCAGCCAATTCATCTATATTCTAAAAAAAACTGTTAAAAAATATCACATTAAATATGTAATTAGACTTCTGACAGTATCTGAGACAGGCTTCAGCCTCACTGATCAATACTAAATAATACTAATAAATAGTTATGATCAATAAATTAATAGATTTTTATGGAACATAACTTTTGTTTTTACTTTTTGTGGAAAAACATCTTTAATTGTAAAGAATATAATAGATTTTAAGATATCATGAGATATAAGAGGGTAAAAAAAGCATTTCAAATGTATATAGTGGTGTAAATTTAATGTACAGGCTTCTTTCACTTTTTGGTAAAGTTACAAAACTGATCTTAAACATAATAAAATTTGTGACCTACTTGAAATGTGAAATATTTTCCCAAAGGCTGTGCGTGCTTTGGAGACACGCACAGCCTAAACAGAGCTTTTCAACCCGGTCTACCGAGGGCCGGCCCTGCAGGTTTTCAATGCATTTCTGCACCAACACACCTGATTCTAATTAATGAGGCATTGTGCACTGTTGGATGCAAGTACGTTTATTTGTACAGCAAAATTCAACAACAGGGTGAATCAAAGTGCTTTGCAGATGCAGTAAAACGTTAGAAAATAAGGAACGAACATTAGATAAATATTCAAAGCGTGATCGATTCCAGCTTAAAAGAAACATTTGCAGATTTGAACCAAAAATAACTTTAAATGAAAAACTACATAAATGCAGCTGAGAACATGTTTCCTAAAACTAGATTTAAATAAACTCAGTTCAGCTGATCTGTAACGACACTGTTACAGTAATCAAGCCAACTAAAGATGAAAGCATGGACTAGATTTTCCAAGTCATCAGATCTTTTACTCATAATCTTTTCTTAAGGTGACAGGAGACTGAAACCTACGTCTTTCACCACACCCAGGTTTCTGGCCCGATTGGTGGTTTCTAGTGTATAAAATGAGCTCTGCGTTGATCTTTAATAGTTTCCCTTTGGCTCCAAAGACAATCACCTCAGTTTTGTTTTTGTTTAGCTGAAAAACGTTTAGGCACATCCAGTTATTATTCTCCTCGGTGCATTTACAGAGATCCTGTACAGGGCCTTGGTCTCCTGGTGATATTGTAGCAGAAGTTATATAAAAACCAGCAGGACTGCCGCCCTCAAGGGTCCCAGTTGAACTGCCCTGTCCTAACAAGTCAGTTAAATCAATGCATTATTGTTATGGGAGATAAGAAGATGATCGGTCTGGTGGTTAAAATAACTGTGTATGCTCCAGGGCCATCGTTCCTCATGGCATGTATAGAGATAGGCTAAACAACTTTCACTTGTGATCGGTACACAATAGCTCTCAGTGTGTACCTAAAGAGCTCTGCTTACAAGAGCCGATCCGATGAAGCATGGTCCTTACAACTCAGCAGGATTGGGTGCCTGGGTGTGAAATGCAGAGGGCAATGAGGAGAACTGGGAGTGGAGGGTGGACTTAATGCCTGAGTGAACTCTGCCATGTTGCTGTGGTGATAATGAGCAGATTATGCAGTTTCTCTGTACCAAAGCAGAGCTTTGCTTTTCTCATGCAATTTTAATTTCTTCATTAGTTCAAAGGAATCCGACATAAATCTCCAACGTGACTTAAAAGCTTTTTAAAAGAAGAAAAACCTGCTTGATCCAATATACAAGAGGCAAAAATGGCATCAGGTGTTTTTTTAAACATATTTATTGTTGGTTTAATAGAAAAAATGTTATTCTTTTGATACAGAGCAAAACAATTACAACAAAAAGACAAAAATTACATACATTTTCTAGCAGCACAACATAAATTCCTGTGACGTTGCCAACACAGATGACTTTGTAACTGGAATAAAACTAAAATGTGTTTATGTCTATGTAAAGGTAGAGCTTGTGAGGGACAGAAGCATGCAGCTTTAAAAAGTGTGTAGAGGCAATGCAGGTCATATTGCAGCAACCGACAAGAGCAAGAAAAAAACAGCTCTGCACTGGAATATTATGCATATTTCACAATATAAGGCTATAGAAAGGCCTGGGCCGAACGTTGCTGCAGAGCCAGAAATGAGAATATATATGACCAACAAGACACTGAAAGTAATACCTACATACATGAAACAGATTTTCCAAAACATAAAAAGTTCCATTAATCAGGTGTAACAAAAAGAAACACAAAGGTCCTTCACAGAAATGAAACGTGGTGACTTTAACTGGCACAGCACTACAGTATATTCTTGCTGGATGACTGGCAGTCTGCAAGGCGCTTATAGCAAATCATGGCTCAGCTTTCTAATGATGAGATCTTCAGCTGTTGTGTTTCATATGCCGTTTGTGTGGTTGTGATGCAGGTAAGGCGTACTAGTTAAACACTAAGCAGGCTGAGGTCAGAGGAGTACTGGGATGACATCTGCACAGATGAACAAGATTCAGTATTACAATTACTGTTTGGATTAACTCCAAGTCAGAGGGTCAGGGAGTCTCAAGTCATGAGACTTAGAGGCTGGATAATGTCTCCTGGATGGTGAAAAAAGGAACAACCATTTTAAAAAGGTGCAGCTCAGACACAACCCAAACCAAGGTTGATGCTTTTTCCATGTTTTGCTGTGTCGTGTATGACAGGGCTTAGAAAATACACCTCTAATGCTTTGACCAGCTGCACAAGTTAGAGCATTCAAGATGGACATACAAAACTTTCACAAGGGAAAAAGTTCAAAACTTTTCATTATAAAAACAAATCTTAAAAAATATATTACAAAACAAGTAGTGTTCGCAGCACATTTAGGTAAAATACAATATGTTCTACCAGGCATTAAGCTCTTTCTGGAGGGCAGCGGTTTAGTGCTAAACTGTGAGAACAAGTTGACATTTATCATCAGTCCGACATGATCAGATGGTCACAGGAAAAGCCCAAACCAGTTCAGCAGATACCACAGAACCATCCGCATGCACTCATCTTCATTCATTCTGCTTTGTCACCATAATGTTATCACATTATCCTACACACGTTCTCTTGACAGTAGTATGGCTAACAATACAAACAAATAAAAGGATGACACTAACATGATTTAACAGGTAATAACTGTTGTTAATTATATTAATATAATGTCTGTATGATTTACTGTAGTTAATGAAAAGGAGCACCCAACTGGATCAAACCAGAAACTATGAAATAAACTGAGATGTTAATTTTTCAATGAACATATAATGCACATTATTTTCCTCAAATCTAGAAACAAAGTCTAGTCTGCGGTGAAGATGAATTACCTTACGTGTGATTTAATGCACGGCAGCTTTGCTTTCAAACTGTAGCTACTACTGTAACTCAAAGATGTGCTTTAGAAAACCACAGTGATGCAAGCTAAAAGGTGAGTAAAAAACATGTCAAAATCTACATTTTCACAGTCACAAAAATCACAATCCATTCAACTCTACTAAATCTTGGTAAGACAGATGCATTTTGTGCAAGCAGGCTTCTGCAGATGTTAGAGATCCTTCAACATGGCTGCCGCACCACTAAGCCCAGATTGTAATCAGTTTAATGACAAGTGAGACTTTTTTTGTAGCAGTAACATAATTTTAAGTAACTCTAAATTAATTCCTCTGATTTGTATAAAAAAAAATATTTACACATGTATGGATGCTGTTCACATGGTTAAAAATGAGCAGTGAAGGTTTTTAGTTATAGATGAAATCTGACAGCAGTCCTGCAGACTGAGAGCATTTCCAGCAACACTTTATAACACAAAGTCTTACTACTGTGCGGACGAATGCTCATTCTTTCAAACTGAGAATTTTTAGACTTAGTCAATAATCTGAAATGTTAAACTATTCACTTCAACTATCACAAACATATTCAACAACTGTTGCACAGCTGGTAACATCTGACTAAACTTCACTCAGCTAGAGACTTTTTACAGTCACACACTTTGAACTTATCATCCCATACAACATTAATATGTCCAAACCTCTAACTGGTACTGTATATACGGAAAAAAATAATCATGTTACACTGATCTGTTGTCAGCATAATGGAAGATGTACTACAGGAATGATGTGGGAATTAAGGCAAAGTACGGAGGAGGAGAAAAAAAACGATGTACCAGATGTTACTAAGGACATAAGGAGGTTTAACATTTTCCCAGCTTTTGGTTCCTGAACAGATCCGAGTAATGTTTTGGAGGAAGAAGCATTTTGCCGACTTGTTGCTTACACAGAACAATGGTATACAATTATAGAAAATGTATTTAACTGGAATGCTGGGGAGCTTTGAAGTATTGAGGTATAGGTGTGTTTATTTATAACCGTGTGTCAACAATGCCCTCCGAGAACCACACACAGGATACGAGGTTTGAGTAGTTTTCAGGCTGTGATGTGTTGTAACACGAGATCAGACTGCATAGGAGGAAAGAAGAAGAATAGAGGAATACTGCCTGAACATCGGGGAATGCCCTTTCTTGGTTTTTAACATCACATTACTCTAATTCATATGCTGCAGTTCTACTTCTCATACGGTCATTAAAGTCCACTTTTAAGTTCAACCTGTAATCTAAACGGTGCAGAAGTAAGTGGTCCAAGAATGAATGAAAAATAGCCGCAAACCCCCCCTTATTGAGCTATTTGGTAGTTTTTATCTCAGTAGTTCCCTCTAATCAACCAGGTACAAACAATAATCAACCATAATATTATAACCAAATGCCTCATACTGCCAAACTTGCCTCTGATCCATGGAAGCTGTAGTTTTCATGCGTGTGGTCTTCAAAATTATTTAAATATAAAATTAAGGGATTTCATGCCAAGTAACATTATGCCTTTCAGAAACAAACATTTGCCAGAAAACCCTTGAAAAAAATAAAAATGACAGCTTCACTAAATCCTTCACTAAAGCAAACACAGACAATGTCACATGCCCGTCACATGATGCAAAACAGTTATCTTATCAAAACCCTTTTGCAAATACCCCATGGTACAGCGCTGGTGCTCACAAGGTCATTTTTAAATGGTGGCAAAGGGCCATCAGGACCAAATATATTAATATGCTATGCATCGCAATAATGGCAAAAATACGGTTTACAGTAAAATATAAACAACTCCTCTGTGGGACAGGTCAACTTAGGTCAGCATTCCTTCCAATGCACCAATGAGCTTTGAAACATCCACTGCCCTGTCTTCCTTCTCCAGTTCTGCACTACCCACTGCACACAGAAAATATCCTATAAAACTGGCTGTTGCTCTAATCCAGCCACCTCATAGTCAGAGTAGTCCACCGACAAGCTTCTATAACAAACTCTTTTCACACAGACACCTGTAGTGTTCTCACAATACAAAACTAATTTACCTCCGATTCATCTACAAACTTCCTTTAAAGGCTCGTAACAACCGTAGAGCTCTGCAACAAGGGCAAGTCTCTACAGACCCATGAGAAGATTTCCTAACAACCCTTCAGGCAGCACATGCACACCTGTGTTTTTCTTATTTAACTGCAACTGCATAACTTTACCTTCTGAATTTTTCAAAGAGAAATTAAATGGTCTAACTCACAGTGGTTTGTTGCATATCTATGGAATCAACAGATGCCCGTCACACATCTATCTTCCGTATTGGCAAACTGTTAATTCTGCTTAGGTTTATGAACCTGACTGCATTTACAGCCAGGGACTAAAACTTGCAAGCAGCTGAGGTGATTGTGTGATGGCTCGTCTAAAAGAAGAATAGCATTTTACCTGCTAAGAAATAAATCTGTCTTTTGCAAACGTTTCAGTCAAAGCACAGGGAGAACTGTAAAATTGAGCGTGATAGACCTGCATAAAAATCAATTTAAGACTGTATTCCAGCTGCACAAACACAATACAATGCATCGTGTTAAAAACCTAGATTCATGAGGTACTATAGAAAGACATTTAAAATGTATCCCTTCACTAGTTCGCATTTTATAGGCCTCTTTATCTAAATGTGTTCATTTTTAACCTAAAAATAAAACATTACATTTTACAAATTTGAAGCTCTATTAATTAGATAAATGCTGTGAAAAATACACATTGCCACTTTGCAGTCTTTGTTTCTTTCTTCTTGGAGTCATGTCTCTGGTAGAGACTGTGTTGTGCTTATCCACCTGCACCTTCTTTTTGCTCTGGGTGTGGCTTCCAGCCAAAACACCCTTCTCATCTTCATTTTGCACAAAAAGCAGCAAACAGACAGCAGGGATTTGGGAGGGTTGGAGGTTAAGTTAAGCCAACAGGAACTCCATAGCTGAGATGTTCTGTTTGAGAGGCAGGCAGTCTAAGGAAGAAAAAAGTGCTGGTGGGCTGAATCCCTGAAAAATAGGCAAAGAAAAACAGAACGTATAAAACAGGGACAATGCAGGTTTAAGTAAATACTTCATTTTGTTTTATTGGAGTTACTTTATTCATGCATGTGTGCAACCTTTGTAAGATCTGACTCAGATGTGTGTCTCGATATCAGTGTAGCCAGGCAGTATTTCCCCATTGGAGCAGCTCTTGGGTTCCCCAGCTGGTGGTGGGGTGGGTAACATGTGGGCAGTTGTGGACGTCTCTTCTGCCTGGCTTCGTTGGAGCCTGCGGTGTATGAAGGGCACAAAGAACAGCACCACACCCCCAATCATGGGAGGAACCCCTGCCAGGGAGAATGCCACTGTGTAGTTGTGAAAGTAACCATGTAGCAGACCTGTGCGGTAGAGTCAGCAAAGGAAATTCAGTTTTCAAAAGGTGTTACATACAAAAATAAAATCTGTGCATGTAGTTGGGACATAAATATACATGTCCATAAGTGGAATGACAAACAGTAAGTGTAATATAGAAACATAAGCAAAGAACCAACAAAGGCAGTGGGAAAGAGGGATGCTAGTGAGAAAACATATGTGTGTACTCAGTGATGTAAAATGATGTTTTATTAAAGCACACTATTTAGGATGTGACTAAATCGTATTTTTCTCTGGTGGAGAAGCTAACACATTGTTGGAATGTTGCAGAAAAAGATCAACTTTAACAACAACGACCACATGTGGCAACGACAGAGCGAATGATGTGGCAGGCTGTTCTACAGTGGTACTAGGTGTGATGGAAACCACTACCAGAATAACACAGGTAAACTCTGGGTAGATAACATAGGCAAAAACACACAGCTTGTAGTTCAAATAACTTTGTGCCGCACAGATCTTTTCTTTTAAAATGACATGTCCATGGAGGCACCTGGTACATGTTCATCCCAAAGACTAAATACAACAAAATAATCATTAGACCACCCTTTGGTAGGTCACATCATGGGGGTCTGAGTCCTGCAGCGAAGCAGCTAAAAACAGTAGTATAGAAACAGAGGGACTGAGTAAACAGCTGATGGTCCGTGAGGTTTTGCAGCAGTGTTTATATATATATATATATATATATATATATATATATATATATATAAAGTTGAGGATATTCAGCTTGTTGAATGATGTCTGAAGAAATCCAAAGTGTATAAAAACCTTTACAGATCAACTTAATTTGGCAACTGTTCAATGTATCCAGTATTAACTGAATAACATGCTGCATGTTGTTATCCATGTTGCATTCTTCATGAATATTGATTCCTGCAGATCAACCAGTTTCTGTTTGGTATATCAAATTTGTGCTCCATGTCCCCCTTTTCAATTAAGAGCACTTGCCCCTCCAATAGCCAAAAGCATGGCACTTAGTGTTCATTCCGCCATGTCTCAGTAAAGCACATAATATTCATTATCTGTATTTCTTTTTGACACTTTGTTAATGCTTACAGATCATCTGTTTTGTTAGCTAGCAATCTCATGATTGTTAGCTCTAAAGAGTTGGAAGAAACTGAGAATTTCCTCCATTTTTCTCTTTACTTGGCTCCTACCCTGCATGCTTTCATCTCTGTTACAACACATTTGGGATTTGTGTTATTTTACTGATTATCCTGGTGTTGGGTAGCTTATTTAGTTGATTCTGCTGTTAAATAACTTTCCATTGCCATGGAAACCCACCAGAAAAAGTCCAAAGTACACAGAGAAATCCTTGGAACAGCACAGCCTCCACAACCAGGGGAAAAAAACTTGACAGTGAATATTTTTTTTAAAAAGTAAATTGTATTAAAACATTATTCCTAAAAGTAAAAGTTCCAAACTTTTAACTTTTGAAAATGATGAAGGTCACTCAGATAACGATCTGCATGTTGGCACATTCCTGTCTGGTGTGTATGCATAAAGTTTTGTTTTGTGGGTATTTTTCTACCTAATGGCCTAGTTTTCATTGTGACAAACAATAACTGTAATAATCAGAGGAAGCTCCTCTGAAAACCTCCGATGATTTTAATTAGACAATCTCAGTCAGATTTAACAAACACAATTTTACAAAGAAATCTAAATCTAAATTCTTTGTATGCATAATTAAGCTACAATAATAGCAAAATTATGCTATAGTTAAATTAATACATGCAGTAGAGTATAAATTATCACTGTAAAATAAGACTGGCAGAATGTGCATCTGTTTTCAAAGGCTGACAAGCCTTATGTCTAACTTTTGTTTTTTATTTTGATGCCCGGCTTCATGTGTATAACTTCAGTAAAGTTATTGAGGCTTTAAAAGGCACGAAAAAAGCTGCCAAGATGGCAGAGTGCAGAGCAGAAAGAAAAAGAAGTAAAATGATCCAAGTAATCAAATTATTGTTTCATAATTTTTATACACTTCTATTAAAAATCAAAATGAGGAGTAATGCTGAAGAGCTGAAGGAAGTTAAGTGTTGTGATGCAATAATGTCAGTCTGTTTAGTTTAGTTTGTTCCTTGAATACAAATTCTTAAGAGACGAAAATGAATTTAAGAATGAATGAAGGAAGGATGGAAAAAAAGATGGAAGGAAGGAATATGCTTCTCACCTGCAATGGGTGGACCTGCAATCATGGGCAGAGACATGAGGCCCAGAAGGTAACCTATGGCTTGCGAGGCCTGCATGGGTCCGACCAACTCAAACGCTATGGGAGCCATCATGGTAAGGAAGCATCCATCACAAAGCCCCAGGAACACACACACGACCACCAGTCCATTGAACACAGAACACTGAGGAATCATCATGGACATCAGACCCAGAGCTATGAAGGACGCCACCTGTAGGAGATAAGAAGAGCCCTCTTATTAAACCTTTCCTGACTCGATTCTCTATAATAACAGAAAACTAAACACAGTGAGCCAAGTGTATGTGATCACTTCCCTTTTTAGATGCTTTGAAACCAAACACAAACATTAAATCCTAATAAAATGTATGATACTGGAAAGCATAAAGGCAGGGAGAGTGGTCACAGTCAGCTACTAGGTGTTACTCTAAAACTATTAAAAGCAAAAGAAGTTTAGAGTCTTCAGGAAGGGTGAGACTTTCCATCTCGACAGAGACCAGTGTTTTTTATACACTGCACACAGATTTGACTGTTTTTATTTTTGTTTTACAATAATTTGGCAGACACCTTTATCCAAAGCGGCTAATGCTAATAATAAGCCGTCATTTTTAAGTCATAGCTATTAACCTCACTTGTCTTGTGGGTGGGAGGAGAGAACCCACACATACATGGGGAGAACATGCAAACTGTGGCCACACAAAAAGGCCATAACCACTGTCCCACCATGCTGCCCACTGCATACAAAAGTGTTTAGAATTGTCACATTGTGACAGCCAACCAGGTAAACAAAACATGTTATTGTCAGGCTAACTAGTGAGTAGGATTATTCTGGCTAACGCAACTAACAAATCATTTGTCTGTTTGTATGTACACACCAGGGAGAAATAACAAACCCTGATAGACTTTACCCCCTTGTGCTTTTTCAGGAGTGAACTGTCCCCGTTGCTATCCCACCGTGTCATTCTTTGGAAAGAGTTACGCTGCTTATTAACCTGCAGTAGTGAATCTGTTTTGACACAGAAACAACAAAGAAGTTCAGGAGATTTTGGACTGAACTTTTTGTACAGTTCCTGTATACACATGCACTTCCCAGCAGGACACAAGCATTAACAGTACGAAACCCATAAGGGAAGGAGGGAGAGAGAGGGGGGGGCTTAATGGGAGCATTGGTCTAAAAGTCACAGAAGGCAGGATGTGATGAAACAGTATGTTGTGTAAGTTGCATTGTTTTTGAGCTGACAGAGATAACAAGTCTGCAAAATTTACTACTAAAGTTGAAAGCAAGATTCTGGTAAGCAGGAAGCGAAAGAGGCAGCAACTCTAACGAGCACACACACTCCGTAAATGTTCAAGAAAGTGGGCTGATATTCATACATTTTATTACCAGCTGATCATCTAGAAATTCCAACATGACACTGGGAAGTCTGGAGTAAATAATGTGGATGTTTGCATCTTCATACTCCAGACTACCTCCATATCATTTCAGGTTGAAATGTGTGTGAGAACAGCTGACGTTTTTGGAAAGTCAGCAATTGAGTTCTGCTTAATAACAGTCATTAAGAAGAAAAACAAATTCCTCCAATTAAAAAAAAAAGAAAAAAATCATCCACGTGATACAAAAGAATCTTCACAGACTGGATTTGTCAGAAACACAATGTAGCAAACAGAAAAAAACAGACTATTTTATGCGTCAGCCATTCTCTCACCTGCATGTAGATCTTCTGCAGACCAAGAATGTGGTCTCCGATCTTGCCGAAAGCAAGGCGTCCCACCCCAGATGACGCTCCAATGCAGACTAGAAGCACCCATTCTTTGTCAGTTTCCTCGAACTGCTCCTTGGCAAAGTTGACCTAAGAAACACAAAAAGACAGACTACAGTCATACTACAGCTGTATGACTATTAATTGCTTTCATTCTACAGAAGAGTAATCTGAACATGTGACACATCCACATGGATTTGTTTCTTCCTTTATTTTGTCCATCACTTCATAGTAGAGAATTAACCCTCTTTAATGTAAGAGAGGAACGCTTCTTACATGGCCCCAAATCAAGGTTACACAATAACAAAATATCTTCTTCCACTCAACTTTTGGAACAGCAGGATTGCAAAACCCAACACATATACGTCAGAGTCTCCAACGCCCCTCAGCCATGACCCCAAAATCAAATCCAAAACATGAAACCACCCTCTGAAGTCTTTCCTGAGTCTCTTGGTCCTTGTGAAATATTTGCTCTGCTTTGAAGAGCTCTACATTCATCAATGGCCATAGGATAGGCATGTTTAGGAATACAGAGAGACCATACAGGAGAGGTTTCCTGAGGTGGCTGATCCAATACAAAGACCGGGGCTGTGTTTAGATCTGGGCTCCGGCCTGAAACAACAGGCCTGACAGAGGGAGGCCTAAGCTGGAACATCCGACATCTGGATAGAGAGTTCAACTTCACAACTAAATGCTGTAGCTTCATCCATCACTTTCTCACTTTCTCAGATTTTTCAGATTTACCATCACTGCTTTTAATCATGATATGAAATTCCACTAAATAGCAACTCCTTTCAAAAATAAATGAAAGTGATGTTCCTTCTTTTCTCTCATATGTTTTACATTATTTTAGATAATCTAAATGAAAAACAAAAGTTCTTGGGGAAAACATCATTAATACTTTCTTTTCTTTCCAGCTGCTAGTCGGGCACGACAGGCAGCTGGTAAGCTGAGCCTTATGCTTATGTTTTATTACTAATAAAACTTTTCAAAGCATACACATATCATTTACCCACAATAGAACTTCTTAAGAGACTAAATTTATCCATCTCTTTTCTTTTTTGTCACCATCATGTGAGATGTTTGGGCGGTAAACGTGACTTTCTGTAAATAAATGAGAGCTGTGCAAACTTGCATCTTCAACCATGACCGTAGGTTTAGCATGTGCACCTGGGTGTTATGTTCTCATCTGTACCCCGCCAAGTCGATAAATACCCACAACTTCTGCAGTCACATGATGTACTGTAGTTCTGGATGCCTATTAAACACTTTCCTATTGCATCTTTGAGCAGGTTTTAGGAGGTGTTGTGTTTCATGTATCATCTGATTAATATGGAGGTAAAATCAATGTTTAACACTAATATCATCATGAATTATCTATATTTCTTTGGCCTATTTTTTCCCCTCACACAAAATCTAAAAATCACATGTGTGCTGTAGCAAGAAAAAAAGTTTAGAAAGCACCTTTAACTTTGCTTCTGTGTCTGATCGCAATTTGTGAGACAGTTATATCTTTAACCACCTCTCATTTATCCATCTCACCCTCAAATAGTTAAGCATACAAAGCTTTGTTTCTACAAAAAGAGCTGATACATATAAAACAAATTAGAAAAAAATAACCCTATTCCTTGAAAATGTTGGTTATAAACAAGCCAAACAAGGAAATGTTCTTACCAGATGGATGTATGGCACAAAGTAGCCCAACACAGCTGTAGCTACTCCAAACGCCCACACCCGGTATGTCACAATATGAAACACACGCAGGTTGAAGTACTTCCTAACTGTGGTGATGGCCCTCCTCCATTTGCTCCCACCTTGAGCGGTCGCCTTGGTCTGGGATTCAGCAGGGCCGGGCCCCATGCCTGGCGGGCCCATGCCTCCTCCAGCTGGGAGCAAAGGCTTGAATGTTAATGCCAGCAAGGCCTGAACTAGCATGAAAAGGCTGAGGATCTGGAAGGTTCTGCAGAGGCCTAGAGGTTCAATCACTTTAAGAAAAACAGTGAATCCCATAGAGAAGAGACTGGCCCCAGCAGTCACCACACCGTTGGCAAGGCCAAGGCGTTGGCGGAAGTAGTGACCGAGGATGACCAACGTGGGCTGGAAGGCAAAGGAAGAGCCACAGCCGAACAATATGCCGTATGTGAAGTAACGGAGGACCAAGGACCTGAAAATGAAAAGAAAAAGAATATGAGAACAAAGTGGAAAGAAAGATTAATTTTACTAACGAGTTACTTCATTAGCTTTCACTGATGGATGTAATTATGAAGATATTAAAACTCATTTTAAAAGACTTGGATTAAACAGCGATTATGACATTTCCCAATTAGAGGGGCCAAGGAGCAGTGAATCCTCTCCATCTAAAATAACTCACTCCTCATGATCATTCTTTGCAATATCCTTATTTTATCAACAAAAGAACATCTGTGTGCTTTGTGTTCTTATATTCATTGTAGCTGAGTGATGTTTCCTGCTGCTAATTAACTAAGTAGCAAAGATAGCAAACTAATGACCACTATCATTGCAAAGATTTGAAAAGTAAGTGAGATGGCAAGCCAATAACTGCAGGTAAGGTATTGAGTGCTATATGTACATAGAAATTGTTTTAACCAATTTCAGCTGCAATGTCATTGCTACTGAGTGTGTCTTACTCTGCAAATGATGTACTGAGCAGCCCTATACAAGCCACTGCCGCCCCACTCACAGCCGTCTTCCTACAGCCAAAGTGGTCAGTGAACATGCTGACCACCGGGGAGCAGAAGAAGATCATGCCCATGGCCAGGGCCCCGACCCAGGCTGGATAAAGCAGAAAGAGGAGAATCGTCATAAAAAGTATGTGGAAACTGCATGTGTTTTGGCAATCAGCTAAAATAAATAGGACAGTGTTTGTGCACAGAGCAAAGATCAGAGTGTAACATGAAATGTGCATCTGTGATGCGATTTAACATACAGTGTACACTACATTCTCTCACTGCCATGAAACTCGGCAGGAGGGACTTAAAGCGTATCACAACAAAGGGTATATGAATACAACAGGCCAACACATTTTGATAATACCCCCCCCCTCAAATGACTCAGCAAATAGTCATACAACTCTGTGTAGCATACCGGTATGTGATTTACTTCGTCCCAAATTACTACAAATATGTCTCTGCATTTGATTGCAAACTTTTTAGTTATAAACTGCTTGAGCATGTACCTCAATAGAAGCACCAATGCTTCACGATGAAAAAGTCACAATAACTGCCTTATTAGGTCAAGCATAAATATCTCTCAACTTCCTTCTGTGTGTTTTCACTATTAGATGTTTCCTGCTATCACTATGAATGAATGTTGGTCCAATCTTTATTCTGTCTTCACTAACACAGTGTGGAACAAACAGTATGAGATTTTTCACAGTGATTAAAATGTAATTCTGACTTGCTGTGAAGTACTAACCCCAGAGTTAAAGCATAATGAGCCAAAATGTTCCAACAGACACTGTGTACCCTGTAGAGCAAACAAACACTGGATCAAGTCTCCAAGGGAGCAAAGGTAGTTTTAATGTCTGCCGTAGCGTCTAAGCTATGGGTCACACTAATCCTAGAGCTGGATGGGAGTGAAACCTGAGGGACAGGTTAATGGACTCACTTGACTACTTAGACTACTTACGCATTACACAAACACTCACATCCACTTTGATTGACACATGAATGTTACAGTTCAAGTAGTACAATTTCTGCAATTCTACTCAATGTTTTCTAAGCAGAATCTTATTACAATTTTTACTTTGTGCTCCATAAGCTACTAATAGATACTGTACTAATTTTTTAAAACCTTTTATATCTTTTTAAACCTTTATATCCTTTTAAACCTTTATATCTTTTTACATTTTATTCATGGTGCAGAGTAGCAAATTGTGCAATCTGTAATTTCATTGTAACTCATGTGTATGACCATAACGTCTATTCTATTGGCGTAAAGATTCACCTATATGTCTAAACACATTGTCAATAAAGATAAAACAAAAGGTAGATAAAAAAATAGATTTTAAAGCCACTGAGCTTTTATTTAGGAACTATTAAGGACTTAATGTTTTGTAGTAGGCTCATTTCTGTGGTAGGTAAATGTACTTGGATTGAGACAAATATTTTATCTTAGCCTGTTACAACCAGACGTGACAAATAAATGCATGTTGTACTTGGTCTACTTTCAACCCACGCGTCATACACTATTTTAAAGATGGGACTTTTCAGACGTGAATGATGCATAACATTTCAGGCTACAAACGTAACTGTAACATCCAGTAAACACGCATTTCTGACCAGTTGCTAACGCAGTTTATCTTTGAAGCTGTGTTTTACTCCAGTAGCAGATTACTCTGTAACCAAAACAGACCTGTGATATCAGTAAGGGTCCAGTAAAATAGTTGATATACAATTATTTTTTAACTAATCGAAAGCTGTAATAGAGGTTTCCAGGGGTTAAAAAGTCTGAGATTGATAAAAAATGTAAACATACCTACAAAAAATGCAATATTGCTGATGAGAGAACCAAAAATTTAGCAGACAGAGACTTGCGTGCATATAGGGGGTTTCTCTCAGTGTCTTTCAGTTTTTTACAATCACAACAACCTACATATACAGCTGATTTCCAGAACTCTGAATGGTACTAGTGAGTATTGCACTGCTGCCAGATGTAAGCTCTGAAGACACTTCTGAGTTGGTGCTTAAGTAGATGCACATCCAGTACAGTATTGGTTGGGACATAAATGAGAAGATCGGATGTCAGATGCATGTACAGGTTACAATGCACCGACTGAAAAAAGGTCATTTGTGAGCTCTCTATAGCAACAATTACATCATAAATAGACATGTTTTTTTTTTCTAAATCTAAATCAATACTTAGAGACATCAAAAGGTCATTTCAATGTCTGCTGCCTGATTTGCAGCAAACAGTTTATGCATACTGAAACTTGTATGTCAAAATGCTTGTACACTAGAACTGGCTAAATTAATTTCTGAAATGAGGCATTTCTCTTCTGTTACAGTACCAGTTTAATTTTGCTGTCACAGAGCAAATATGTCTTATTCACTGGGCTTCAGGGTAGTCTTAAGAGATTATCTGTGGATAACAGTGGATCCCTGACTACAAAAACACTTTAACTGGCCACAGTTAAACTGTTTGTGTTTCTAAAGAGTTCAGAGGCAAGACATTGCAGAGCTCAGACAGGAGAAAGTTCCAAAGAGTAGACGCTACAAAACTGAAACCTCCAAGTTACAAAGACTGATGCAAGGCAGAGAAGCCAGTCCTATGGCTGAGAGGAGTGCGAGGAACGTGGTTAAGAATGCTAATGAGACAAGTATGTTTGGGTGAAGGAGGTCTAAAGGTACTGGGGGGCTAGGAAACAGATTTATAAGTGAGAAAATGTATCCTGGCTGTGATGCATAATTTAACTAGAGACCAATGGAGATATACAAGGATGGGGGTGATGTTACTAGTGCTTTGTGCATGTTATAAGTCTGACACATACGTTCTTCACATACCGGAGCCTATCCAGGACTTTTATAGAGATTTGAAACAGATACCCATTGTAGTGATTTATTTGGGTGGTCATGAAGGTTTGGATGAGAGTCAGTGAGTGACGGTCAATACTGAGGGATGTTTTTAGGTGGAAAAATGCAACACTGGCAACAGACTTTATGAGCCTGGAATGAAAGCACAGAACCATAGCAACACCCAGGTTACAAACATCTGGAGATGGGTATTTAACAACGAGCGGTGGTGGATTAATTATGGTGGATCATTTGCAAAGGCCTTTACCACGTGTCATAACATGGAAAAACTATGCTTGACCCATATGGTGACGTCCAAATAATCATCACAGCACTATAAGGCAAAATTCATACATCCATATCAATGCATCAGCTGTTTTGCTTCTCATTCACTTTAAACTGGATTATGTCCTTGGTAGACTAACTTTGGGTATTTTGCTTTGCTTAGCTAGTAAAACCAGCAGTGACCCTACCATTGTTTTAGCACATCATTTCCATATGAATAACACTTTGCGGTGCCTCGAAATATTCAGTTTATCCTGAACAGTCGTATAAAAATAACATCTAAACACAATAGTAATGCAACATATGCACAACATTTAGTACATGTTATAAAAACTGGTCATTTCTAAGACACGTTGAAACAATGACAAAGTACAAGGTGCACCAGTTATTTTTGTGTTAATTCCAGCTCACGTTGACCATAAACACCAAGTATCACGCCACTAATCGGACTAAACTAGATTATTAAAGAGAACATGCAAGTTTAAATATTCAGAGTAATGCCAGACTCATATTACAACTCTTCACTATCTCCATTCTTGTTAAGTCACTTCAACACCCCCCTCAAAACCTCATACTACCAGGAAAAAAATAAGAAAGTTAAGAAAGAATGAAAGAACGCTTATTTGAGATCAGCAACAGTGTAAAGCTTAGCACTGGACTTGAAATTAAATACTGTGGCTGACTACTAGATTTCACATTCATATCAGGTGACCAGCTTGGTTGGCCACTTGAATTAGAAAGTACAGATTGCTTTGTGGACTACTTAGAATAAAAAAATTCATTGCTACAGAAAAGAAGTGCTACTTTAGAATTATTGTGCTAAAACACGTAGCTCTCTATGCTTTTAACAACACTGTCCATGGCTAATGCAAACAGAAGAGGAAGTATTCCTTTGACAAAACAAAGCGAATGGACCGTGTTCCCAAATGTTATGGGTTTTCACTGTAAAAGAAACAATAGCCATACATATTTTTGGACTATAAACGGAAACAAACAGGCATGAGACCATAGACCTGATGTGGAATTACCTCAAGGCCACATGAAATGCCTTTTGCATGTGGTGGAGCTGGAAAATACATAGTTATATGACGTTCAAGCTATTTTTGGCTAAAAATATCAGTTATTAAAGAATGCTATTGTTATGAAAGAATTAAAGAAACATTTAACTCCATGGGCTGAGCTACCATCCTATATGCAGAGGCAACAGGTCCTCCATGAAGCTGACCCTGGTTGGAATCCTGGCCAGGGGCCAATTGCTGCACATCATTCTTTGCTTTTTCACTTCCCTATCCTGTTAACCTGCTGTAAAAACAGACAATGGGGTCCAAAGAAATGTATCAGTATGTTTACAGACATTTAATTCAGCACTTTGTATGCTTTTTATAATGTACTAATGAATAAAAGAAGAGGCAGCTTCAGTTTTTTTATGCACTGTTGGCATGCAGCAAGCTGATAAATGTCCTTCTCTTCACCAGAAACGAGCAGTACACACACACAAACACACACACACACACACACACACACACACACACAAGTATAACTCTAATTCCAAAAAGTTAGAGCAGAGTCATTTTTTTTATTTTAAAAAACATAAATACAATAGTTTACTAATAATTTATTTAATCATTCACTCATTTTCTATACCACTTAGTCCAGTTCAGGGTCATGGTGAAACTCAGGTCTATTCCTCTTATCAGCAAGTAAGAGACAGGGTGTGCCAGTCTATTGCTGGGGTTGTTATACAAAGCTTCTAAAAAATAATCACAATAAAAACAAAGAATAGATTCTATATCTAATGTTGAAAATGTAATATTTCACTACTTCATAAGAGAAAAACTCATGTCAGGCAGAAAAAGGCTTGAAAAGGTAGTGGTACTGATAAACAGCTGGAGGAACATTCGAGTAGGTTAACTGGCATTCGCTCAGTCACATTGTTAAGTATAAAAAGAGCACCTTAGAGAGGCAGAGTCTCTCACAAGTAAAGATGGACAGACATTCAGAATTGCTAAAAAAGTTATACAATAACTGTGGAATTACTTTCATCAATGTAAAATTATCAAGACTGAATATTCAATCATCTGCAGAAACTAACATAATCTGAAGATTAATCTGTGAGGCCTCTTTGTGAAAAAGGAACAGAACTGAAGATTAACCCTGGATTCCTGCAATCTTCTGGCCCGCCGATGCACTGCATTGAAAATAAAGATGATGGTCATGAACATACCTCAAGAACACAACTGTTCATAGTATGTTGAGTCATCAGCATATGCATGAAACCGCTTAATCATGCAGAGAAAAAAGCTGTATATGAACATGATGTAGAAATCCCATTACCACGTCAGCTTGCTTAAAATGAACTGAATCATCATCTAGTAATTTCTTTAAGTTAAAACGGTTTGGATGACATACTTTACTGACTGCTAGACGTGTACTAGCTGAGATTTGTCTGAATCCTTGCTCAACTCCCAAGCTTGTTCTCAGCCAGTCACACTAAACTTTCATTTATGAAACTTTTACTCCCTGCATTGATACAAAGCAAAGAAAGTGGAAACAACGTTAATATTTTATTCACAGAGACTTATTTGTGATAAAAAAGGGTGTTGTCATGTCTTGTCTTGGAATCAGATACTTGGTCAGGATGAAGAGTTTGTGCAGAAGCATAGGTCAGGATATATTGGGGACCATGTGACACAGAGAGAAGAGGAGTAGGAAGAGGAGTGGCTTATAAACAGGTTTGGACAGGAAAAATCTTAGAAAACTGCATGATGTCTTTACTTGCCACCCCTCACCCAACATAACAACCTCTGGTGTTGTCTACAGATCAATAGATGCTGCAAGATGTCAGTGGATGGTCGAAAGGTTGCATTATTAGATTTATATGGAGCGGCTAGGGCGAGAGTATGCGGGGGGGACTGAGGGTGAGGGTGTGTGTGTGGATCGGAGTGGGGCGGGATGAGGAGCAGGAGAACAGGGGTAGGGTGTGAGAATGAGAGTGCAGAAATGGAGTAAGGGGTGGGGAGATTGAGTGTGTTGGGGTGTATGTGGGGATAATGGGGTGTGTGTGTACACACATGTGTCTGAGGGGATGGGGAGGTGCATGGGGATGTTTGGGTATGTGTGTGTGAGGAGAAGGGTGGTGGGGTGCATGTGGATAGGCTGGATATCTGTATGGTGTGTGTGGGTGCGGGGGAGGAGTGGTGGGGTTTGTGTGGATGATTGGGTGTTGTGGGTGTGTGTGGGGGGTTGATCCCTGGGGGGGACGTCTGGTGCGCTGGGGTGTGGACTGGCCTCCGCGGTGTGGTGGACTGGGGGCTCTGGCTCCTTGCAGGGGTAGGGGGGTCGCATTCAGGCACTCTGGGCCCTGGGCCGGCGCTCTGCCTGCCCTGGGCGGCCGGTGCCGGTGTCAGCGATTCCTGGCCTGGGCCCGTTCCCCCTGACTGCGGGGGGCTCTGGCTGGGACCTTCCCTCTGCCGCCTCCTGGGTGGATGCTGGGTTTGCCCCAGGGTGGGGTGGCCAGGGTCCCTGTTCGGGGATGGCTGCTGGTTGCACTGGTCTCGTGTGGCCCTGGCCTGCCTCCGACTTTGGAGAGAGGGTGTCGACTTGGCATGATCACCTCTCTGAGCACTTTTCACCTCTTATGTTCGGCATGATCACAGTCATGAGCTGTTCTTTAGGTTTATCCAGGTTGAACGTGTTTTGCTTGTTCATCAGCATATGTAGCACTTGTAGATCTTTAACCCCCTGTGGGGCCCCGTGAGAGATTTATTTTGTTTTGTGTACAGGTGTGGCGAATGGAGTAGTATTTGATCAGATTGCAGTGTTTCCTCTGTGGTGTCTCTCTTCTCTTTGTGTTTCTCTTTTTTTTTCCTCTGCTGTCTTTCTGTCCTCACTTCTTTTCCGGTCGGTCCAGCAAAATACGTAAATCATGTGGAGCACATATTAGTCCAAAATAAATAATAAATAAAGAATTCTGATTACCAAGAGGATCTTTGTATATACATATATATATATGATGATCCCCTTGGAAGAGCAAATTTGCTCAGCTCATTACAACAGCCAGACCATCATTCTACCTGCTTTGATGCTGGACAAGACACGTAAAAAAAAAAAAAGAAAAAAAAAGGTTGAATTATATTCTGTTTGCTTTGTTTTTCTTTCATTCTTCCTGTTCCTACAAAAAACAACTCAGATAAATAAATCAAATTATTGGAAGTAAAATGAGCCCATATTCAGGCAACCTGATCTCTTTATCATTTTGTAACATCTTATAAACATGTGGATTCATTTAAGATCCAACCAGAATCTAACCCCCTGTCCTCTGGAATGCTGAAAATGCCACAGTGCCAACCTAAATGTTCCAGCTACTCCTGAGATGCTGTGATAATCTGAGATAGCAAAAATATCATGCAGAGCTACTGTACACAAAGCAGGAGAAACCAATGGCTGGAAACACTCTTGCAGCAACAACAGATTGAAACCTTGATATAATATTGACTCAGGTGGTATTTTAGTGAGAATCCTTTACAAGTCAGTGTGCAGTATGACACACACTTTCAACACAGAGGTTATCAGTGTGTTTGTGTTAAGTCCAGAGCCCTAATGAGTGGTTGAATGGAAGGCAAATAACACCCCCTTTGGTAGCAAGATTTACCAAAAAAATAAGTATTTTGCTTCCATGTGTTTTGATTAATAATGTGTGCTGACTGAGGATGCCTCAAATTGGACAATAACACTTAAAGAATAACAAAACCCCTCCTGCCTCTAATGTTGAGTGTGTCCAAGAAGCCTGATAAGAACTCAATAATAATCTCTCTGTTGTCTTTAGGTAATGATTGTTTGAAAATGTCCCTGTGCAAAAAAAAAAGGTTCTTTCTAAATGATGGGAAAAGTAATGTTTGCATCCTACAAAATCATTTTCACAGATACCTCTGAGGTTACATTTTACCCAACTGCAAGGTCACACAGACTAACAGTGGTGTGACTATACACACGAGCAGATATTCTGAATGTAGACTTAAGCAATTGTTGAAAATATCTTATTAGTTCACTATACCAACACCCTGGTTTAACAGTGCTATTGTAAACAACATCATTTGAATGTGTTTAAAAAAAACAATTAATAGCACTTGCAGTTTTCTATATTCCTGCTTTTTTACAGTGGTATCTTCCTTGTTAAAACCAGGTACATGTGTGTATCATTTAAACTAAACTGTCAGGTGAAAGTCTGACACAATGGGCTTCAATGGCCTTCTTTTTTGTCTCTTAATGTTTCTCCTCCTGCTCCTTTCCAAATCCATGCCATGAAAATCCTTTCAGGCATTAATAAAACGTATTTCCCCTTTTAGCAGTCCCTTTTTTCTGCCCCTTCACTTTCCCCGTTTGGCTATTCCTGCTGCAGCAGAGTGAGCAGCATTTCGAACTCTATGTTCACCGCACCCGTACTCAGTCACCTCACAAGAGGCTAACTCCCCACCGATTTAAAGCCAGCACTGTTTTTTTGTTTTTCCATTTCAAAAGAATGACCTCTCAACATTTTTATGTGTCCACTCCAGACAAGCTGTAATCATTTGAGGAAAAAACAATACCATCTGCCACACAACCCATTGACCTCATTCACATTACATTATTGTATCACATAAAGGCAAAAAAAGCCTATTTCACTCCCTGCTGTGACCCTACTGAGGTATTTTTCTAAATCTCTTGTTTATCCCTAAAGGCTTAATACATATCCAGTCCAAATGAGCTCAGTGAGACCTAGTGCTAATCTCTCTCATAAAGATTTAACCATATCCAGCCATTTTTTTCTTTAACAAGGTGACAAAACCTGTTTCATAAGTTTAAAAACACTCTGCACGTGTAAAATGAATTCTTACTTCATTGTTCAAAAGAAACTTTTTTTAACTAAGGACTATGTCCTAGTGTTATCCTCAGTTAGTAAAAGGTCAGGACTTAATCCTTTTACAGATAAGTAAAACTAAAAATCATATCCAAGGATGAGATTAAATTAATTTCAGAAAGATTAAACAGAATGAAGGAGGAACCCAATCCAAAGAAAAAGTTTTTATCATTATTTATCCACTGGTATGAATAACAACCCTAAATACAATACCCAGAAAACAAGATGAAGCTGTGTGGGAGCACAAAACATCTGAGTTACATTTTTATCTGTGATACTACAGCTGTTGCATTGTCTGCTGGGATCTCACCGTCAAACACATTAAATCCAGAAGTTTTGGTGCAGCCCGAGTCCTCTGACATGCCCTCAGGTGGAATTATCAAATAACAGGAGTTGCACTCTGACAAGTATGTAAACCCACTAGAACAAGGATTTTCATATGTGAACATGATCCAGACATTAAAAAACTAATTATTAATAATGACATAGGTAACTTTCTCAATCAAATCAACAATCAAAAAGAAAGTACATTTTTTGGCACAGAAATCACAGTGGAAGAAAATCTGCTTGGTATCAGAGTGAAATAGTGTTATTATCTGTGCTTTTCATCTGTGTTCATCATTCTTTATCAAACCTTTTGTTTTGTAGAGACATTCTTCTTAGTGCATGGTGAAAGTGATGCTAATAGATATGTGGTGCTACAATAAAGCTCTGAAAGTCCTCTTTGTGATTTTCTTAACTTAAGTAAACTTAATACAAATCATTCCTGCATCAGTACTTGCCTTACACACACACACACACACACACAGAGAGAAAGTGCTGTCAAAGTGGTGATGCAATAAAAAATAATCTGTTTGATTTTGTGCAAAATGACAGCATAAACTTCTACTTGTCTGTTTTCCACATTTGCAGCCACACATGCATGGTTCAGTGCACGCCCTGTCCCCTTTCCACCTGTTGTGTGTGTTCTCTGGTACTACTCACCCACTTTGAACTGAGACGTCTTGTCCTCCGAGTCTGTGTGCTCCCTCACCAGCATCATGTGCAGGATCCCGAAATTGTTCTGAATCCCGAAGATTGAGCCATTACACCAAGTTGCAGCAAAAACTACAAACCATCCCCAACCTCCTTCGGGTGGGACAAATCCCGCTACGGGGTTGCGATTCTCCGTCTGAACCCGAGCCTCTGCTTCGGGTTCCGGTGACGGGGGCAGCTTGCAGCCGCCCTCGATCAGCTGCACAACGCCGTCTTCCTTGGGGATGTTACACCTTGGACTACCCCTGCAGCTATCTGGCTCTTGGGGAGCGTCTGTCGGCTCCATCTGGGGACCTGCAGCCGGTATCTCAGTCCGGGACTCTTCGCTGGACGGCAGTGCTGGATTGTGTAACCCGTTGGTCCCCATGCTGTCTGCTCTGGAGGAGAGGTTACTGCGGGTTTTAGGCGAACATGCGTGGGATATAGGTCACTGACACAAGCGCGGCGATTTGAATAACAAATTTGATTGGCTATCTGTCAAACGTGCACAGAGGACTGTGTTTTATTGCCATAAAAGCCTCCTCAATGATGCTCGTAAGTACGAGCGTTAACTTTAGCGAATAAACCCCAACCTGCGCACGTTACATGATAGGCTACTGGTATGGGGGTCCGTATTTCCCGGAATTCATCGGCCTATTCTTCCTTTTCATCTGGCCATGCGTTTCCAGGAACTATCTATAAACACTCCTTATATTTATTTACTCGTGTTGCCTCCCAGTTCGGTGCGATCCGCTCCACCTCGACAAAGTCGTCCTGTCACGCAGTCCGCAGCCGCCCCGCAACATCTCGCGGGCGGTGTTAAAATAAATCATTTGCCGCTCCTCCTCTTTTCTCTGACATCTTTTACACGTTGTTTGAGTGATATAGGCAGGCCTGTGTTGGTCCCAGTGTTGGCTGTGTCGGCTCTCAACTGTCAACCCACAGCTCCGGCCGTCATTCAACAGCTCACCCCCGCCTACTCTCCCCGGCGGATGGACGGTGTTGGAACCAATGGCGGAAAAGCCGTGAAACAAGTTTGTGTTTCGGGTCTTTCTACGGAAATACCCGAGTGCTGCGACCGAACAAGTAACAACATCCTGTGACTAACCCAAACATCCGCTTCAAAAGTCCCTTTTTTTAATTGTCGGATTATTAAAAAAAAATACTGCTAATTTTGTACTTCGCGTCCTGAAGCATTGGAGTTTTATTGTCTTAAACTGTAAATAAATAAATAAAACTTATAAAAAAAAACTTACATTTATTGTGAACATCTAAAAAAAAGTCGTCGAAAATGCAAACATCATGATAAAGATCCATGCTTTTATTATAGGTATTTGAAGGGGAGTATTATCAAAGCGTAGCCCATGCTTTAAAAGTAAAATGAGAGTTTTTGTTAGTAATTAGTTATTGTATAGAAAGTATAACATAGAATAATGAATTTAAAATACTAGAATGTATTTAATAATTTTATAGAACAATTATAGACAGAAATCAGACTTATATGATTCTTTCGTGTCATGCCATAAAATATTTTTGCTTTTAATGTTTTGTGTCTGACTCTTTGAGTTGCCTTGTAGATAAAATGTGTTAAAAAAGAAACTTGACTTTTCTTTATTTATGAGGGTACAGCACTGCTTTCAACAATGTTGGGTTTCTGTAAGTCTTCCTAATAAACCTAAGAGGCAGGGAGACTACAAGTTTTCCATGCAGACATGATCAAACTAGTATAATCTTCACACCATAATCAAATTTTAAAAAATAAATAATAACAATAAAATTTTATTTATATTGCACTTTTTAAAACTGTTACAAAATTTCCATGGCAGAGAATAGAAAAACTGAAACAACTTAAGTATTAACAACAACAAGAACTTATAAAGAACATATGAAATTCTTATTTTTTCCGTTTCTACACTAATTTACTCAGTTATTTACTCTCATTTATCACTCTCTGTGTGTTTAACCACATACATACATAAAATAATTTGCATTTAACATAATTTCAGTCTTTTTACGTGGTGATTATAAATAATCTAGTA
The DNA here is from genome assembly GCA_037177535.1 of Pseudomugil gertrudae. Classification (NCBI taxonomy): domain Eukaryota; kingdom Metazoa; phylum Chordata; class Actinopteri; order Atheriniformes; family Pseudomugilidae; genus Pseudomugil; species Pseudomugil gertrudae. The sequence goes on along the minus strand of JBAMHV010000007.1, from coordinate 16,338,085 downwards.
GGCAAAGTTAAATAGCATCCAAATAGTCATGAATCCCTTTTGTTTTTGCACAATGATGCTCTGTGACATTTCGATTTATTTTGGCCAAGTGACAGAAAGCAACAGTAGCAAGAATGAGCCACCAAGGGGAGCTGCAACTATGTGTAACTGCAGAGACTAAATAAGTTGCCCAACAGTTGTTAGACAGTTTTCAATCAATCAGAACTGATTTTATGAACAACTAAATAAATACTCTGCAGTGCAAAATATAGTAATCAACTCATATTCTTGTTCATCAGTCCTTAGACTAAATAGTTTGGTCATATTTCCATTCATTTATAAGCGATAAACTTAAATGTATAGTTCGAAAAACAGTTTGGTTGTTTTCTCTGTGTGATCTTAATGATATGACTTTTAATATATATTTACAGTCATATATCTGCATTTTTCCTTTATTGATCAATTGTAATATATGTTCAGTAAAAATCTAATCTATAGTAATTTTAATTATATTAAAAACAGCTGAAAGTTAGGGGAAAATCCTGTAAATCCACCACCTTCAAACTAATAATAACTAGTTCAAACATAGAATAGGGTCATGTCTCAGCTGAGATGCATAGATGATATCCCATACACCTATTGGGAATTTACTCTAAACTGGCATAATCTACCAGAAGTGGACCAAACCAGTGGGCCCACTTTTAAGAGATTTGTTTAGGTTAAATCTTTGTGTACTCCCTAGTGACATTAAATGTTAAGCAGTCGAGCTATCTCAAAATGGCTTACTTATTTACATAGTGGTTAATATTACCATGGAGGTTTGTTTCAGCATGTGGTGATTAAATTCCTCCATGTTGTTGGAGGTTCCTGATGATCTCAGCCTTGAAAATTACTTAAATCCGACCAACTTTAGCACAGCTGGCTATAAATGAAC
>JBAMHV010000007.1:16315964-16331779 GCA_037177535.1 Pseudomugil gertrudae | reverse complement strand
GTGTTGGCCCTGGATGGACTGGCGACCTGTTCAGGGTGTACCCCGCCTTTCGCCCGTAGGCAGCTGGGATTGGCTCCGGCCCCCCGCGACCCCGCTCTGGGATAAAAGCGGTTGAAAATGGATGGATGGATGATTCAGAGCAATTATGTCACAAGTGATACCTTGTTGTTTGTACATGTTAGATAATGAACCTGCTTGTGTGTACTCCTCTTTACATATTGTAGGTGTGGTATTACACACAACCCATCTCCAGAGTAGTTACTGCTTCTCTTTAAAGATGACTACTGGGATACGTTGTTGGGTCGGGCTGATTAAGGCTTATACTTCAAAGTTAGCGGTGCAGCTTTAATGGTGTGTTATCTTAAGGTAGCAGTCAACGTTGTTAATGTGTTATCATTCCTATTATCTGTAACCAAAGATATCTCCCATGAGGAACTGAAGGCGGTTCTAGGAAACAATCAGAATCTGCTTCTGGTTGATGTACGCTCTAAAGCGGAAGTGGATAGAGGACATATCCCGGGATCCATTCACATTCCAGGTAAACCTGCTTCACCTGATAAATGAGCTTTGGTTTACATTATTTCTGGTTTTTCAGGTTCTGGAAAATTTTAATAAAAAGCTGTTTTCTTCTCTTGTTTTTTCCTTCTCTGTGTGTGTGTTTTTTAAGTTGATAATGTAGAGTCTGCTTTTGAAATGGAGCCAGATCAATTCAAGGCCAAGTATGGAAAAACCAAACCAGCACTAGATACAGAAGATCTGGTTTTTCACTGCCAGATGGGCCGACGGGGACAAGTGGCCACAAGCAAAGCCCATCACCTAGGATATGTGAAGTAAGCATCCTATTGTTGTGGTTTAATACATAATATTAACAGCATGCCTGCACTGGAGTTTCTCAGATACTTCCATAACTTTGGTGTATGTGTTTAAAAATGACAAGACATGAAATATGATTAGACTGCTGTAGAGTGTTTTATAATGATGATATTCTTTGTGACTGTCCTCTCTTTCAGGGCACGTAATTATGCTGGTGGATTTTGTGAGTGGTCTCAGAAAGAAGGAAAGTGAATCATCACCTTTGAAGCACATTATTTATACAAAAAGCATAAGCCTGTGTGTGTGTACATGTTTTTACTTATAATTAAATTATGGTTATACATACAGGACATATTTTTTATCAACTTGAGCATGAATAAACTATTTCATTTGCTTCGAGAACTTGTCTGTCTTTGTCTTTGCAAAGAATTCAGTATCTGAAAAAAAGCTACTTTTTAAAACAAAAACTCTTTAGTGGTTTAAGTAAACAATAGTTTTCTGTACTCACATCTGGTCCAACCACCAGCTTTTTAGCTCATCTGGCATTGGAAAGTAAGCTCAGAAAATGAACCAGCCAAAGCTTTTACTACTTAAACTGGAATATGCATCGTTAACCTTCAGTTAATGTACAAACAAAAATATACAATTTACAAAGTGTTCAAACACATTCATAGTATGGAAAAAGTATGTTAAACTTTAAGCTTCAGCATGTGATTTATTGTAAAGAAGGTATGGTGGAGAATGGGGTCACATTAGCCTAGGCCAGTGCACATAAACAGAGCAGCGCTGGAATGTCATATAATTACAGGCCACCCTGCATGGACTTTATAAGCAAGTTAGGTTTGGAAAGTAGTTGCCAGTTTTGTTGTTGATTTATACATAGCTAATATGTACAATAGTTAGTTACAGCAAAAACTATTAACTAATTTACCTATAATGTAAGTCTATAAAAATCTGACTTTTGAAAACTTATCAAATGTGAAATTTATCAGTAATCAATTCAGAATCCAAAGGGGCTGGAGCCAAGAATATATTTTTCAAAAACAAATATAATGTAATAGTATTTTTTATTTTCTTTATTAATACATAAATGATTAGGCACATTAAAGCTAGGAACAGCATCAGTCACGTCGCATTCTGCGCACACTGATTCTGTGCACGTGCGCAACTCCGATTGCGACAAAGTGACAGTCAAAATGCTAAATAACATACGGCAGGTAATCCTTCCAAATAAGTTTATTATCAAAACAGACATTATAGAGACTTAAAGTAATGTTTAAAATTATCTAAAGAAGCTAACATTGCGCTTTGAGATTTGATGTTAACCTTTTAAAGTTTTGTTCTTTTAGGTTCTGCGGTTCATCATGCTAGCAGGCAAACTACGACGTCATTGTCGCTTTAAGGCTACTGGGGGCCTTCTGGTACTCTTTTGGACTGAAATGGGAGGTTCTGCTCAAATAATAAATTGTACTGGTAAGATATAACATGTTCTCAAACTTTGAGATCGAGGAGATATTTAAAGAAACGAGGTTTAACAAAAGCTAGGTATAAAGCCTGGGCTCGGGCTTGCTAATTCCTCTCACGCGCGCTGTCTTCCAAACACACCGGCTATGATTTTAACAACGCCGTGTTGGTTAAGTGCGCGCTTTCATTGTAAACATATTGAAGATAATATCAACTGAGCCCCACAATCACAAAGGGGGGGAAATGCAACATCTTATATTAATATGTGTAACCCGTTCGCCAAAGTGAGGAAAAATAAAACTATTTAAAAAAAACATTCTTCGGCTTGGAAAGAATGTATCATTTGCACCTTGGACAGATGTCCCCTCGTAGTCTATTATTTTCATAGATATGAGGGAGGGGGGTAAATCATCAGAGTCCAGATGACTGCAAAGGAACTTTATAAAGTCCACCTCCAGCACCAGATCACACAACTGGTCTGGAAAAGGCAAGTTTTAAACTGAAGGTATGAAAAACATGTAGACAGGCCAACATGATGGCATTTTATAATAAAGTGAAACTCACTGAAATATTTTAAATAATTAAAGTTGTATGTTAATTTCTTTTAATTAAAATAGTTCTGTCATAGATTCTATATTAACTTGATCAGATGATCCTTTGTGGAACATAAAACCCAATATTACCATTTAGACTAGGTTAGCCACTTAAACCAGTAAACCTGCTTTTTGGAACCTCTTGGGATCAACAGAGGGATTTTAAAGTGGCTTCATGGTTGTTTTATCAGACATATGTAACAAAATTCATATTCACTTGAACAAAAGATGTTATTCAGCCTGATAAAATAAGGTCTAATTTCTCATCACATATGTTTAACACATGTAAAAGCAAAGTGTATACAGAATACAAAGTACCCTTAAAGATAAGTGTCAGTCTTGATAAAGTTTGTGGTTTAAAAAAAATCTGCTTTGGTTCAGTTGCCAGGTCTTTTTAGGGTGGGAAATTAAAACCATCTGTACCAGTATCTGTACGTTGTCAGCTTCCTACATCATAAAAGGCATTAAAAGGAAATGCAAATGATCTGACTTGCTAAGCAAACTGTTATGGTGGTTTCTGTTGTGCTGTAGTTGCTGCTGCTGGTCCGTGGTGTGCAGGGACTGAAATGAAAGCGCTTCAGTTGGGTATGTGAACACAAATTTATTTACATACAAAACTTGCAAAAAGTTAGGGATATTAAACATTCAGGGAAAGATTTACTGAAAATGTGACAAAAGTTCCTGCAACACTGATAAAAAAAGCTAATCATGGTGGGTATACCACAGCATAAAATATCAATGTCTCCGCATCTTATGTTTTAGGTCTCGTATTGGTCTAAAGATGTTGTGTGTACAGTATGAGAAAGAGGACCATTTGAAGACATGTTGTCTTTGAACCAGAACATTTAGTGCCCTATTCACAGTTCAGACACTGCTTTTGGTTTTTTAAGTAATCATCTTATAAGGGAACAGCGTGTTCTGTGTACGTGTGTATTCAGATGTTTATGGGAAGTAATTAAGCTCATCTGCAAAGATCAATGTGCATTTTAAGGACATTCTGAATTGAAACACAAAGTTGAATATCTCTGACTCTTTGTGAGTGTTTATGTGTGCTCTGCATTGTTTACAGTGTTACTTTCCTTTTGTTGCACTCGTCCCCACAGATTTGAAGAAGAGCATGTTTCCCTATATGCAGCCTTGTCCTGATCCTGATCCAGAGGAACTGAATGCCTTCACAGATCTGTATGGTTCTCTCAGATTACTGCTGTCTTTTCAGGTGATTAACTTACACTTCACTGTCTTCAAAAATATATTATATATGTAAGCCAAACAAAAACACAGTTGACACATAATCTCTTTTTTATTAAGTTGATGCAATACTCATGTATGGTGTGTTTCTAATATGATTAGTTATAGACTTGTACCTGAGACATTGTTGCTCTTGCAGTTAAAAGACACAAGACATCACACTCTGGACTGGAAAGCCCACATACAGGCATTTCTTCAAACATTTAGTTTGACAAATGCAGGGGTATGAAATAAAAATGTATTCTGTCCAATCCCAAGGTTGGTTAGAAAAACAAATTACTTCTTTTTTCTTTTTTTTTTACTTCTCAGATAAAAATCCACCTCAAATTCAAATTGCAGGACCAGGCTTCACTGTGTGATATTAGGTAAGACTGCAACAATGCCTGCAGCAATCATATTTAGCACCTTAAACATGTTTCATAATCTTGGAACAGAGCTGGTAAATTCAATAGCGTATATGCATTTTCTAGTGTTTATGTTAATAATTTTTTTTAATGCTTTTTAAACATGTAAATGTTAGCAAAGAATGTGAAACAGATCATACTGTGTGTAGATTCTTAGTTGTCATAATAGCAGCCTGCTGGGTAACGGTGGTTCTTAAACTGAATGAAATATCACATTTGTGATCATATTCCTACAGAGTCAAGCTCAAACGGAAAATTGCACAGGCCGACCAGTCTATGATCCTAAATGTGTCGTCTTCTGCACAGTAAGTATATCCATAGAAGAACATTTTTATTTTAGTTTATGTGAACTAAAAATAAGAATTTGATCCTAATGTGTAAATTCAATGTTTGCTGAAACATAATGCAGTACATCCAGACGGGGTTTACAGAAAAGGATTGTTTTTCCTTTAAAGACCTCCACAGTGTGTGAAGACAGGATGCTGGTGTCAGGGAGGACATCCTATCATAGGAGGCAGGTTGCCACTTAGCATCCCACCCCAAGCTATGGATCAAGGTCTTTTTGGGGAGCTCAGTGTCCAGCTTGTTACACTCTTGGAGCCTTGTTTCCTGCCATACCCTAATCTACCAAGAGAGCTGACAACCATACAAATATCCTTTTTTCACATTATAATCTAATGCTGTTTGCAATAGAAGATCAGTAGATACTTTAGAAGATGGAAAATACAGATTGCTGTCAGAATATACGTTGCTCTGCAGCTGTTGTGCTAGATTGTGTCTAAACAGGGAAAACATGGGTCAGACTGGACAACTTTGTGTCCGAGGTCATGGCACACTGCCAGAAAATAGTGAATTGGTCCCATTAGATTCCCCCTGAAGAGAAAAGGGCTTCTTATTTTGGTTCATGATCCTAACTGAAGGTCATTGTCACGTTACATTGAATAGAACCTGTGAAACATGCAATCTGATCCCATTGGCTGTCAAATGTGTTTATAGCAGTCTCCAACAGCCTCCCTGGAAGGTAGAGTAAACAGCTGGTGTCCCAGGGAGAGAAGAGATACACACACACACACACTGCTGCCTGGCCAAAAGAAAAGTTGCCACCTGGAGGTATGAGCATCCTGTTGGATAATTAATGAATGGGTGATTTCAGGTGACAAGTTATTTAACCCCAACTGGTGCAATGAGTTGCTTCTCATTTCCTAAGCAACCACAAGGAAAGACATATGTAGTCTGTTTAAGAAGGGTTGAATCATTGACATGCGTTAAGCAGAGAAAACATCTAAGAAGATTGCAGAAACTGCTAAAATTGTGTGAAGTTCAACACATTCTAAAAACAGGAAGTAAAGTGGAGACTCATCATCTTCCAGGAAAAAATGTGGCCAGAAAAAAATCCTGAAGGATTGTGATCGGCGACAGTAGAACTCAGGCTATGTGTTTAACTAGTGAAATTCCACACACACACACACAATGTGAAGGGAATTCAAGGGATTGGCACTGAACAGCTGTGTGTTATAAAAACTACTAATTAGTAAGGCTAACTTGAAAAAAGGCTTCAATTTGTTAGGAAACATTAAGATTAGATTCTGGAGCAATGGAAGATGGTCATGTGGTCTGATGAGTCCAGATTTACCCTGTGTTAGAGCGATGCGTGCATCAGGATGCAGCCATCATGCCTCGTGCCTACTGTACAATCCTGTGGGGACAGTCATCTTGGAAACCGGGCATATTCCAAGATGACAATGCCAGATTTCATTAGATTCATGGTGGGAAAGACTGGTTCAGGGAGCATGAGATGTCATTTTCACACATGGATTAACTGCCATTGTGCACAGTGGTCATTCTTTACCATCATCAATGCATCATTTCAATAAGCTTATAACAAAGCTTATTGAGACAATGCCACAGCGAATATGGGCCATAATCAAAGCTAAAAGTGGTCTAACTAAATATCCCTTAAATCACAAAATAGTGAATAACCTTTTTTGGTTGAGACTTTTTTTGGAGGGGGGGGGGGAGTGTGTGTGTGTATGTGTGTGTATTTAATTTAAAATTTATAGTAGGCACTCTTGTGATTGGAGATTTTAGATTTATGGATTGGAAATTAAAATTTTTTGCTAAATTATTGTTTATATAAGACATTGTTTTTTTAATTGTGTTGAATAAATTAAAAAAACAACCATGGACAAATGAAAACGGCTTATTGATGAGCAGTGTAGAAAATAAGCTGCCATTAGGTGTAGAAGTTACAGTTACAGAAATATATGAGACATGACTACGGTAATAAGACTCTTCATTAACTAATTTTTTGTACTTAAAAAACTAATACAATTAAAATTTCCCTCTGGGATCAATAAAGTCTTTTTCATTCATTCATATATAAAATAATATAAAAGCTTACACATGAGAAGACCCTCAAATAGCATTAGAAGTTCAAAGCATGCATATTTTCTTGCCCCCGCACAGCTGTCTGATCACAGCAGGATACAGATGTCCAATGTCATAAAGGCAGTTTGGGAAGGGGTTGTCATAACTATCCCACCAGCTATTTTACATGCTCAGGCTTTTACACCACTCTGTAGAGAAACTATGTCCACAATCTTTCCAAATCATTGATGCATTTTGTAGAGCAACAGATGCTGAAGCTAAGCAGCACAAGGAGCTTAGATATCTGGTGAGTGCTCAGAGGCATCCTGCTGCTTTTCTTTTTGTTGACCGAGTTAATTCTGGCATGTGATTTAAATTAGTCATCCTTGACATGACATGTTTTCAGGTGCTGGTATACAGCCCGAGTAATGTTCCTTTGCCAGGTCCATCTGGCTTTTTCCAAACGCTTCCTGCTGCGCTTGACTGTCAGCAGCTGGGTTTGGACAGACTTCATTGCTCCTCCTGTCAAGGTAAACAGCAACTGCTATTAGGAACAACATGTTCTGTCAGCCAGGAGATGTTGTAGGTCTTTAGCTAGAGGGACTGATTTTCTAATAAAACTGTGGAATTTAGAGCTGGGTAGGTCCCACATCCAGCACATTTAATGTTGTCTTGTAAAGACATTCTCTTGCTATTAAAACACTTTTGTTTTCTTTTGACTCGAAGTTGATGAGGATTGAATTCCCCATATGTTTATGTTTGTGAGATAAAGGAAACTGAATGTTTGGCTCAAACTCCAGGAAAAAACAATTTAATGGATCCCGCAAGCGCTTAATTAAAATCAGAAATAAAACCAAACAATAGAAATGTAGTCGGGCAGGGAGGGGCAACTTTTATGCAGCAGCAACTGAAGGGGATTGGTCGTGGATTTTTCCTTTTGTTCTGCTTTGCATTGTATAACTGAACACAGATTATTTTCTCAGCAGTTTGAACTCCAATCTGGTTTTAAATTCATGTAAATCAGATTTGTTTTTTCATGGTTCTAATACAAATATTCACTTTATCGTTTACAAAATATCCTCACTGCTGGGATTTGAGCAAACATGTAGCAATATGCTATACTGTGACAAATACATTTTAATTAAGTCAAACTATTAAAACAATAATTTTTGAGTCAAGTCAAACATTCCTCCTATTTTAGGGAGTATTAATGTGTCACTTAATTGTACTGTCAGCATTACTTCATCATCACAATGACTGCTACAATTCAGATACTATGTGGTTCTAAGTTTTTAACAAGTAACGGTCAGGGGAAATGAAGTTATTCCACATAATCCTGAGGGAGGTAACTCATTTAGTTGCATTTTGTCCTGCAGGTTTTCACACCTCCAAAGTGATAACTGGAGGAAGACCTGTCTCATCAGTCTTTATGTTCATGTTTTAAAAGCAAGGAAACTCAGTGGATTCATTCACTACTCCTGTTTATTTTAGTTGATTTTCAAAAGGTCAAAGAGACAAATGTGAATTTAGGGCTTTCTTGTGGATACGAGGACTTATGGTCACATTGTGGTTAATAAAACAAAGCTCATTTCTCAGAAGCTGAGCTTTCATAATAGTTATTTTTCTGTGGGTAGATTACACAGTGAATCATAATCACAAGCAAAACCACACCTTTTCAGGGAGGCAATCTGCTGTCACAAGTTTGACTTTGTGGGGGTTTACAAGTTGTAACTTTACATCTTAGAAAAGAATTGAACGTAATTAAACTTGAAGTTAAAAGTGAAAAGTTCAGGTATTTACCCAACCCAAAGGTGTGTCTTTCATGCAGTGCAGTGAGTGTACCCTTTATCACTGTTCAAGTGTAGACTTAGATTTACTTTGACCTATTCACAAAAGTAATCATACTTGTACATATCTTTATATATATAAAGTATAGTATATATCTATATCTGTATAATGTGTCCTTTTAGATATACAAATGGAGGAATTAGGATCAAACCATGAGTCTTCCTGTTAGAGGAAATCTACAACAACTTCAACCACTGAAACACAGTCACCAAGGTTACTGGGATCTAAGCACGTTTTCCATATATTTACATCCCTTGCAGAATTTGTGCACAGTGGTGGTACCGTTTACACAGTAAGACAAGATACCTGGGACGATCCAGAGCAAGAATCAAGTCCTCTCCCAATGGAACAGAGTCTTCTGCTCTTCCTCTTCTTACAGCATAGTGACCCCTTCATCTCCCAGGTCACAGACCTCATGGGTGAGAGCATCCTTCAGCACCTACAGCTGCAAAATACAGATGAGTTCACTTCAGTTTAATCTTCGGACTGCTTAACTTGTGGGTTCCTCTGCAAAAAGCGATGTTTGTGATCTTCCCAGCTGCAGAGATGTTGATAGAGCGCCACCTGGAGGATATTCTGAACAACAATAAGCAGGCTGTTACATCAGCCGTGCAGACTGAACTGTGGAATACACTGAAAATGCATAATCACAGAAAAAAGGCAAGACCTAACACCCACTTTGTTTTTTTAAACAAAATGCTGCAGGCCTGCGGCAATAATTTGACTAATAATTTAACCGAATGTGTTATATTTAAATCAGTTGAACCATTTTCATGCTGCAGCCTATAATATACGAGAGTTTGTTCATTTTAATTGCTGTACACATTTGAATTAAAAAATTCACAAAAATATAAAAAGATTTGTTAAGTAGTCTAGAATTTAACCATGCTTTGGATCTTTATTATGTATTAGCAGGAGAAAAATGATACATATATTTTTTGCCATTTTATAAGGAGAAATGTGTGTTTTTAAGCAACAAGAGCGTCTACATTCAGCGGCTGAAGTGATTCTCAGTTCCACCATGACCATTGTGAGATGCAGCAGCAATGTGGACTTCAGACATACTTGTTTGAACCGCATGAAGGTGTGAAAAAAATTACAATGTTTATGCTGCACTTTGATATTGGCTATGAAATTAAATTATTACTCACTTTATAATAGGCAACTTGAGTGCTTATTATAAACTCTAGATTTAACCCTGCCAAATATCTTATCGGGCTATGTGGAAATGCAGATGTGTGCAATGCAGGTGTTGAATTTGTGACTGAGATCCAGCATGGACGCAGTGTGTGTGTTCTTGTCAGGTGCATGACACTCATGAGCTGTCACCTTCCCTGCGTGAATCCCTCTGGAAAGTGACATCATGGAAATTCCTTCGCAGGAGCATGTGCTACTTCACTCAGGTTAGTGGGGAATTTACTTTCCACCAGCACTTAGTTTACATCTACTCTATATGTGTGATTTTCCACAACATAATTATTTTGACAGTTGGAGGAGCATCCTGAGGGCGATGACCCCACCAGAACAGAAATCTGAGGATGTCTGCATCTATCCTAACAAGGTTGTGTGTGTTCTGACTGTGAAGGCAATTCAGAGTTTAAAATGCCTTTGCAATTTGAGACATTCTGATCATAAAGCTATAACTGTTAAATCTTTATTTACCTGTATTGTTAAGACAATAGTTTGTACTACACTGTGTGACTGATTTATTTAATACAACTTTTGCAAAGACCTGAATGATAACTCCACACTAAGATTTATATTTTCCAAAGGTGATCTAAATTGAACTAACTTGATTTTTATGCTTCTACCTTAAAGATTGAAGTTTAAAGCAAATTCCTGTAGATTTAGTTGTATTCAATTGTCCGAATCCTGATTATTATTGTAAAGTTACATTGCTGTGCTGAAATACAGCCAAACAAGTCAAACTGGAACAATTACATTGTTTGGAGTGAGTAAAGGATCCTCAAGGCTTTTGAAGTTTTTTTTGTAACTTTATTAATTCTATTTTTAAAAAAATGATATATTGATTTGTATACATTTATATATTAAGCCAAATATTTATCCAGTTCTAAACTTGTTTATTGTTGCACAACATGGTTTTGTGTGTATCTTTCCTATTCATTTGTATAATAAACAACGTGCAAAATTATGTGTACCTCTGGCATTTTCATGAACTTTTCTGAAGCATTTAATGAAAGTAGAAAAGCACCTGTATGTATAATATTTAAGATGATGGTGTTAATTAAAAATTTACTTGACTGGACATGACCATTCAGGTTTAGATTTAGAAAAATAATTACCTCAATCATAAACAAATAATTTTGTTGACTCATTTTTGCTGTTTTTGTGTGAATGGTTAGTTCTACTTGGTATGAGTTTAAGTGGGAAATTGTAAACGTTCTCTGTGTTTCTAGGCTACTGCACATTTACGGAACATGTGTAAAATCCCAATTTAATCTTTACTGTAATTTTAAAGATGAGACATTTTTAGATCTGGGATGTTTTAGGTTGTTTTTCATTAATTGCACTTTCTAATCCTGCAATTGGCAGGAGAGATATTAGGCCTATACCCTACAGGTTGTCATGATGTTGCAGGTTTTTAGTCTATGCTGGTTTTGAATGACAATAATAATATTCAACCTATTTGTTATTGATTATGTATATAAGCTTACTCGGTTTATTGTTATATTTTATTATCTATATATTTCAATCAATAAACAGGATTGCTTAGGAGTAGTGTAACCAAACGGTCTCAGTGCAACTACAGTAGAGGCTTTTATTTTTGTGGCGCTACTGACTTCCTCTTGCTACGTAAGCTGCTGTGACGCAACTTCCGGCCGCCAACACTGACTGACTGTTTTTCGCGGTAAAATGAAATGGCGATGTTATGTTAGCATTTATTCCCTCTAATTACGTCTCAGAAATATTTTTAGGATCAACTATTGAAGCAAATCTTTTAATACTGTGTTGCAAGGATTGGATCGGCGGAAGTGTTATGAAGCGAGGGCAAAGCTAACCATAGCTACCGAACAACAGCACGTCGTTGAACATTGTACACTTGCTAAACGGAGTAATATTACGCTATAAAACGATGGCACTTGTTACCGCAGATACATTAAAGACAGAGCTGGAAATGTTTGGCATACCCTGCAAAGATGACACTGTGCTCGACAAGAGTGAGTAAATCACAGCGTATTAAACTTCATCAGTATTGAAGCTTTTTAGGAGCAGTGCATGTTTCTGTAGTCTGGGGTCATTTGTTGTGATCATTTCTATGGACGCATACCACGTCCTTATTATGGAGTTAATCAATATTGCAAAATGTATTTCTTTACAAAAAAATTATTGAATTAATACTTGTTATAAATGAATCCGTGTTCATGTATCTTATGCTAAATGGTTTGGCGTGCAGCATGTTTAGGTATATATTACATACACTGTTTCCATTGTGATGTTTTTTCCAATAAAATGTTTAAGATGCTTCACTATGTGTGTACTTATTTGCTCAGGACTGATATCTATTCAGTAGTTTAATTCTTTGAAATGTTATTTGCTATTACTTTAAAATTATATTAATGTTGCCACAGCACATTTGTGACTGTTTTGTTGTCACATCATCATCTTTTCTGTCCACAGTGGTTGAACAGTGCATTTGCAACAGGATAGAGGCATGTAACATCGTGTTTGAGTGGGTGGCCTACAGCAGCACAAAAAACGGTCTGAAACTCAGCGTGGACAACCTGCACCAGTTTGAACATGAGGTACCAGCAAGATGGGCGAGGGTTTTCAATGGTTCAGTCCCAAATTTCTGTGTCTTAATTTTCTCAACTCAAGTGGATTTGTTACACAGTAAAAATGTGTGTGACTGATTTAGGTTGTTTTAAAAAACCAGCCAGGTTTAGCAGCCACTCACCACCATACTGTTACTATTTCCCAGGTGACAAAAGGTTTTGGGGTGTCTTACTGTGTTTGACATCGCTACATTTGATCTATCTTGTGTTTGTCATCTGTACTCTCATCCCGTCTACACTTTTTCACTCTAAGCATTGCTTGTTTTTGGCAGGTCTTAAGCAAGAAGAACAAATCTAAACCAAGCTACAGAAAAGACGAGACCCGTAACAGGACCAGAGATATGTACACAATAGATGATATGTATCCTTTTGGACAAGCTTCCAAAACAAATGCAGTCCGTTATCAAAGAGTGATTTTTTTTTCTGGGTTTATCTGTTTAGCATGTGTTGATGTATTACAGACCTTGACTAAGTTTTTTTCTCAGAATAAAGGCTGAAGAAGAGGAGGAGAATCTCTTAGGCTCCTACTCCACTCCCGCTAAGGTAAACTGACCGTTTCTGGTTAAACTTTTGTTGTCCCAGTTTGTTTTGAACATGTGTAAAACCATGTTAGGTGTGCGTATAGCGTTCACCCTTAAATAACTTAAATGGCTGCCCAGTAAATGTTTTGTGCTCTGGGTATATTTCCAAACAGGGGTCTCAGAAACGAGCACTAACCACTCCAGAACATCCTCAGTCTAAGAGGAGTGCAGCTCTGCTGGCCAGCCCAAGCCTGCTGCTGTCTCCAACCAGCTTCTCCCCCAGGTACGCTACAGAACAAGCCAAGAATTAGTCGTCCTCATACTGTATGTCCTGTTGTGTATAAGGTATGTGGGCAGGACGCTGGAGCTCAAAGTCTATCTGAAGTTTCCAAAGGGACGCACAGCCAAAGTGGCATATATATGATATGAAAGTGTCAGGCTAGTGTGTCATACCAGTGACATCGCTCATGCTACTGTCTGCTTGCTGTTTGACATGAGACGTCCCTGTTTAGTCTGTATGAATTTTAGAGGAACAGCAGCAGTTTAACAAGGACATCAGCATCTGTGTGAAAAGGGCTGCTAAGTTACAAAGAAACTCTTTTTCTCTCATTTCCATGATAAATATTTTCATTTTAGAGATTGTAAATGTCTTGATTCAAGTTTTAAATTGTATAAGTAAGAGAGGTACATCACACCCGTATGCTTCCCTCTCTTCATGTATCTTTAGAAGTGCGACACCCTCACAGAAGTACAGCCAGAGAGGAGGAAAAGGAGAGGTGGTGGTTACATTTGGGGCAGTGCAGGGCACTCGGTGGGTGGGCAGGAAGAATCCAGGTGTCGGTGTGCAGCTGGAACTCCTGGAAGGACCTGAAAACTCCCTCCAATGCAGCTATAAATACATGTTCCAGAGGCTACGGGATGTCCGAAATGGTATGTGTAGCTGTACAGACTTGTTATTGTCAAAATAAAGGGTATTCCATAATTATATGAACTAATATAATATTAAGATTGCTTTTGTATTCCACGTGTTGTGCATAAATTGTTCCTCAGTGCTGTCGGAGAAGATTGAGGAGCTGGGAGAAAGCCTCCGTTCTCACTTCAGCATCGAGGAGTTCTCTCCTGTCTCTCTTCCTGCTCAGGTACTGCTGAAGGACATGATTAAACGTGGTAGCATTGTGATATGTCTGCAGGTGAAATGTATGCAAAACAGTTTTTTAACTAACAGCTTACATATGTCTGCTTCTAGGATGGGATAACTGTGTTGGGTCAGGTGTGCTGTGACAGTAATGGCAAACTGAATGCACAGTCAGTTCTGTTGGAGGCAGGACCAGAACAGGGTGGTCAGCAAGTACCCGTTGACCTGTCTGAGCTTAAGGAGTATTCCCTCTTTCCTGGTCAGGTGAGCTGAAGGAACTAACTTAATGTGACAAAGCCCAAAGGTGCCTGAGCATGTTTTTTTTTCTGTGAGCCACTGATATTTCTGTTAAGTAATCCTGTTATAAGCGGTGGTTTTTCCTTTGCCTGTGCACTGAGGTTAGTGTGCAGCAGGTTATATGGCCACCGAGAGCAATAGAGCATGCCAAGGACATGGGTTTGAGACCAACCCCACGTCTGACCGAGAACTCTAACATGATATAAACAAATGTTTGGCACATTTATCTGCAGACACATGCAGCCGTCCACTGAAGGCTGTTATAAAACTTGTCTTTTTGTCAGGTGGTGGTGATGGAGGGGATGAACGCTACAGGGAGGAAGCTCGTTGCTTCCAGACTTTATGAGGTGAGAATTCGTGTTTGTAATACTTCATTGTCTCTGAAGCTCTCTGCTTTTACATTTTTCCCTTTAATAATGCTGATCTTATTGGTTTTTAGGGAGTTCCTCTACCTTTTTACACCTCAGATGTAAAGATGGAGACTGATGAAGGTAGGGAGCAACACTGGATTACGCTTTATGATCACTGCTTTTCTGTGGCACATTCCCGTTTAACCTCAACCTGCACACTCTCCATGTCATACAGCTGCTGAACCATTAAATATACTGGTGGCCTGTGGACCGTACACACCCTCTGACAGCCTGGCCTTCGATCCCCTGCTGGACCTAATTGGTGTCATTGTTCGGGATCGTCCTGACGTCTGCATGCTGGTAGAGTTGCATGCAGATGTTTTCATGATCTCCTGAAGTGTTTATGGAAAAATGCAGCGCAGACATTCTTCACATTTATGTTTGTCTTTTGCTTCTCAGCTCGGCCCGTTTGTCGATTCCAAACATGAACAAATTGAGGTTGGTGTGTTGAAAATCCCATCTGATAGATGTGACGTTTTGCAGAGCTCATAAAATCTTTTTAGCTGTTCATAAATGTCTGTTTTTTCCATTTCTCGTGTAGAAAGCTCAAGTGACCGAGATGTTCGAGACCATTTTCTCTAGATGTATAGAAAGCATCGTTGATGGCACCAAAAGGTGCGTTTTGTCTCTTTCATTCCATCCAAAATGTTTGATGCAGACACGTTTTGGAAACATCCTCCAAACATCTTTGACTTTAAGCTACATCTCTCGCTGTGATTATGTCTTTATCTTTTTATGATCATGTCTTTAATCTTAAATCACATATTGAATGTGTGTAAAATACAGAATATGGAAAATAAAGGGTGTAGAAAATGGGGGGGGGGTTGCATTTCTGATTTGGGGGGGGGGGGGGGGGGGGGGGGGGGGGAGAAGGTACTCACAAACCCCCGCCGGAACGCCAATTCCTTGGGTTCTAAAAAT
>JBAMHV010000007.1:16303470-16315941 GCA_037177535.1 Pseudomugil gertrudae | reverse complement strand
CCCCCCCCCCCCCCCCCCCCCCCCCCCCCCCCCCCCCCCCCCCCCCCCCCCCCCCCCCCATTAAAAATGTACGTAAGAAATCAAGATGCCAGAATAAATTATTGTAGTTGAAAAAGTTTTGATAATTTTATGTATTTAATTAGTTTGGTATTTGAATTAATTTCAATGTATTTATTGGCAGTTTTATATTTTTTTTACATTTATGATTTTTTTTATAACGGTGTTTCCAGATAAGACTGCTTTAACTCATAAAGCCTCATCTTTCTTTTTTTCAGTGTTGGCTGTCACTTAGTGTTCGTACCCTCCCAGAGAGACATCCATCACCATTTCATCTACCCGCAGCCCCCCTTCACCCTGCCACATCTCAGCAAAGACCAAGCCCAGGTCAGAGAAGCTAAACTTGATCATTTATGCGATACAAATCGTGAGCAATCGGAGCAATTTTCTTCCTTTCTTCATCTTTACAGCGTGTCACTCTGGTCCCCGACCCCTGCACCCTGCTGATCGATGGTGTGACTATTGGTTTGACGTCCACGGACATCCTGTTCCACATGGGTGCAGAGGAGATCAGTTGGTGAGCAAAAACTTCAACATACACCTTGCAAGTTAAACTTTTCACTTATATGATATAAACTCGTGTAATATAGTGTGAATTTCACTGGGAATGAACGCCACATGGATTTTGTTGCAGCGGTACTGGCTCTGACAGGTTCTCGCGCATTCTGAAGCACTTGCTGATCCAGAGGAGGTAGAGGTCTTTTAATAAACCAGCTCCACTTTGTTTTTACAGAGCATAACCCACTCTTACCTTTTTACAGTTACTACCCACTGTATCCACCTGCTGAGGAGGTGAACATGGATTATGAGAAGTTCCAGAGCTTCGGTCATATGCCGCTCACCCCCGACGTCCTCATAACTCCATCGGAGCTACGCTACTTTGTAAAGGTACACAGCACTTTATATATTTGCGTGAAACAACTTCTCAGAGCGACACAAATGTTATCTTGATGCATTTGTTCATCTCTATCTGTCTTCAGGATGTGGTTGGCTGCGTATGTGTGAATCCTGGACGGCTGACCAAAGGTCAGGTGGGAGGGACGTACGGCAGGATGCTCATTCAGCGCAGCGCCACACCAGAGGATGGGAGGAGAGCGAGCCCCTGTTTGGCTGCTCAGGTGGTAAAAATCTAACGTGGAGTCATCAAAACTGAGTTTGTCTGCAGACAGTGCCCTACGAGCTCTGTGTTTGCTGACATCTTTAAAATGAAACGATCACTGTCCTGATAAAGCCATTTAAATATCGGTTTATTTTTCTACTGCAAACCTGTTTAATTTGTCTTAAGCAGCTACAACCATTTGTACAGATGTTCTGGTTTCTTCTGGCATTTGTGTTTCCTTCTCCATGGTTTCCTCTGATGTAAAGTTTCCCCAAAAAAGAATAAACATTCATTTGTTTGGTTTTTGGAATAAAAATAAAATCTATTTCTATTTGAGTTTAACTCGGATAACTCAGTACTGCTGATAGGTTTGTGGTAACTGAGGTAGGCTAATCTTTACCAACCACATATTTAGTCGTAAAAGTGATCAGACTCGTCTGAGCCACTGAGATGATCCGTCTTTGACCCCACATCCGTCGCTTGAAAGATGTCCATGTTGTGACAAATTGCTGTAAAATAAGTTGAACATAAATCAGTGAAAACCTACAAAGACTGAGAAAATGTGCATTTCTTCTTCGTGTGTTGTACCTTTGGGTTTTCCATCAGCTTCCCCATCGTTTCTGCTAACATTAAATAAAAAAACATCACTGTGACGGTCACGTTCATGATGTGGACAAAGTCACTGTTGTACTCACTCTGATTTATCATGAGGTGCAAGAAGATTTTCAACATCATCTTCATCACTGACGTCTTCATCTGAGGATCCCCCTTCACACTCCTCCTCCTCCTCCTCTGCTGCATCCTCAGGAATAACCTGCATCTGTTTAGAGCTTAAAGAGGACAGCGTGTCAGCCGGGTGGCATCTTTAAGGAAGATGAATGACTTCATCATCGTACCATCGTGGCAAGATGATGCTCTCTTCTGAATCTCTGTCCACCTCGTCTTTTTCACTCCTGTGCTCATCTTCCTCTTCACTCTCCCCTTCTTCCTCCTCATTTGACCCCCCATCATCTTCTATCTTGTCCTCACCAGCCTCACTTCCATCCTCTTCATCTTGAGAGGAGGCAGAAACTTGTCTAATCTCTGCATCTTTGTTCTTCAGCTTGTTTGACTCTTCCTCATCTCCTTGATCCTCTTCATCCTCTCCTGTCTCCACATCTTCCTCTGTTGTATTTATTTTTGCAGAAACCTCACTGTCATCTTTCTCCTCATCGTCTTTATCATTTTCTCCAGCTTCAGGGTGTTTCCTTCTCTCTTCTTCATCATTTTCTTCTTCGCTGTGTCGCTCAGAGCTGCTGTTCTCCTGCTTTTCCATTTTAACTTTAAATTTGTCAGATTTTACATGCTCGCTTCCTGATTCCTGCTCCTCCCTGCAGCTGTCTGTGTTTCCATCCTGACTTTGATTCCCTTTTTCCTTCATGCATTCCTCACTGGAACTTCCAGACTCTTCATGAGCAGGCGGACTCCCCTTAATGACAGTCTTTGTGTCTTTGTCAGCTTTCTCAAATCCTGTTGCTCCAGCAGTGAGACCCCCACTTCTCTTAGACCTCCGACTGCTTCCGGTGTGTTCTTCCTCTGTTGAGGTTTCTGCCGCTGAGCTTTGGGGTATCGCAACTGATGCAGGGACAATTTCCCTGGAAGTCCTGGATGACCTAAAGAGAACAGATGAGAGAAACATTAAAACAAGTGAATGCTTTAAAACCACCTCAGACTTTTGTAAATAAACTGATTTAAAAAACTAATTGGTTAGTTGATGTGCTATGTTCCGCTTGTACAAATCACTCTTAAAATGAGTAACAATGGTAACAAACTACAGGTGTGTGTGTGTGTATGTGTGTGGTTTCATTTAATTTTTTTAATTCAAAAATGAAAATCAGTCAAAGACGATTCAGGTTTTTTAAGAGGTTTGTTGTCTCTGAGCTGTCCAACAAGGCTGAGAAGCTATCGGCTCATAACCAGACAAAGTCCAGAGGAGGTAAATACAAATTAAGGGGTGTCGGATATTTCATGTCATTTAACGTCCATGTTGGAAAAAGCAAAGAGAATTACAGAACAGCAGAGTGAATGCCATCATGCTGTAATAGTAGAAATGTAATACAGAAGTGAATATCTGAAGTGATTACATTTCTCACTGATGTTTAAAGTGGATGAAAATGGTGGAAGACTTGACCCAAGGGAGCCTAGTTAAGGTGAAAAGGGTTGAAGTCTGTTTAATGAACAATTAGTTGAAATTAGTATAAAGCTTAAGTCATTAGTTGAAATATTTATAGTTTAAGATGAAATCTTGTTTAAATATTAGTAAACGGGTTGAAAGACACAGAAATAACTTAGTGTAGCAGAAATAGTGGAAGCTCAAAATCGGGTCTATAGTGAAAATGGATGCAAGTTGAACTAAAAAAAGGTTAAGATGGCTGAAATGTGCTTTTTGAAACCTTAGCTGAAATACTTGATGTTAAAACCAACAGAAGAATAATTTGAAGCTCAAAATGAAGTAAAAATGGTTTAAAGTTTAAATACAATGATTAAAAAAAGTTTAAAATGGCTTAAATGTGCTTGGGAGAGAGGAAGAGGTATACAGAGGGATGGGGAGAGGGGAAAGAAATGCAGGTATATGAGAGGTGAGGTGGAAAGGAGAATTGGGGAGGAGAAGAAATGAGGAAAGGTGGTGTAAGTTTAAAAGTTTGAGTGCAATCATAGCAGAGCTAGTGTGTGGGAGAAAAATGAAACGCTTAAAAAGTTGGTCATTTTAAAACTGCCATAATTTAAAAATGGTTAAACGTAGCTACAGAAGAAACATCTTTAATAGCCAAAACCCTTGAGATTTGTTTAAAGTTTGAATGGTGTTTCTAGCTGAAAGTATATAAAAGCAGGAAGAGGTGAAAGTTTTTTAACCAGTTTAAAATTCCACCATTCATTTCTATGGCAACAAAAATAAAGTTTAAAAGTTAAATATTTAAAAAAGTTATAAAGTTGAAACGTAGAAAGCAAGCTTCTCCAGAACGAGCTGAATGTTTTGATACCAAAACTATTAAAATAAGCAGAAACCAGCAGAAGATATGAGCGACTGAAAAAGAAAATCAAAGTTTTGGTATTGTTGGGATCACTGGTTTTTTTTTTTTAATTGCAGTATGCACAGGAGAACATTATGGGTGTCTTATACAATGAAAATCTAATTTGGTATCGCTTACTGAGAGCCACATCTTTCGCTGTCTGAGGAGGAATCGTGTGTCCTTTCTCTCTTTTCCTTCTTTCTTTTCTCTCGGACAGAAGTCGTTTTGGAATCTCGGCCACTCTTGCAGCTTTCTGCATGAGCACTCTGCAAACGAACTGGATACAGAAGCACAAACAGTGAATGCATAATGTCAAGCATTAAGCATGCTGTACATACATCCTGACAGGAGTCAGCTGCATGTTTTCTGTCATTTTCTTTTCCTCCTACCTGGTTTAACATCCAGCTCTGGGGACAAATGACTACTGCTGCTTCCACCACCTTTCTCCCACTTTGAGCTCATTGTTCTGCTTCTGTCATCCTCCTGTTTTCCAGTCTGCAAAACCCTTGACTCAAAAGGAGGTTCCTCTGTGTAGAACTGGCTCCAGGATCTTGGTGGGATCCCAGCAGCATCAGCAGGTAAGGCCCAGGGGTAGTTATGTTCTGAGGGACCCCAATATACTGATTCCTGCCTGGACTGTGAGTGATGATGACGTCCCGTTGAAGCAAGGGGGTGATTAAATGGGGGGAAACACGGGAAGTTGGGTGAAGAAAGGATGGCGGGATTGTGGGATGGAACAGACACTCTGACAGGAAGCCTACTGGTCTGGGGCTGAGTTTGGGTCAACCAGGAGGACTGTATGCAGGGATATTGGGACGACCTCTCTTGGTTATAATTAAAAGACTCTTGAGTGGAATTTGCTTGTAGCTTGCTTTCATGTGGTCTCATTGAGGCACCTGCAATTAATTATATGGATCAGATGTTTCTTGCATGTGTGGCTGTAGCACACAAACACTAAACAAAGGATATAATATGACTTATATGCAAAAGAAAAGAACCAACTTTGTGACAGGAAAGGCCCATCTGCTGCTGACTTTGACCCCTGTTCTCGCTCTGTTTTCTTTATAAATGAATTCACATAGTCCTCCATCTTCTGTTAAAGAAACACACAGCCACAGTAGCATGTCATCGAAGGATCACTGGGACTGTTTTATATGGATCATAACATCATCTCCAAAATCTTTAGAGATTCTTATAATGGGGACAATATGATTATAAAGGCCAAATTCCAAAAACATGTATTTACTCGCAGGACGCATGATCTTATTTTATTCCCAGTAGAATGTAAACAACATATCTGATGTTGAAACTAAGACATTTTATTATTTCATGGTAAAAATGATCTGATTTGACATTTCAGAATGGGGTGATGTTTGCCATCCTCTCTTTTGACTGGCTTGTGACAACAAACTGGACAGATTTTCTCCTCTTTATTCCACAGGTTTGAAAAAGAAGATCATTTTTAACTCATCGGACCACAGAACAGATGATATAATTTCTTAAATGAACTTTAGTTTGTTTCTGAATAGTGTTCATACATGGAATAATGAAGCTTTACATTCTCCATGTATACACATAGTATACATTACTCCACCAAATATCTCATATGTCACGCGTGCTCTACTAGGAATAAAACACAGGTTTATTAGATTAGCAAATCTTTGGATTCAGTTTATCTGAATCATCTGTTTTGGAATCAAGGTTGTCAAAAAGCATCAGTTTTACTTTTATACTTGTTTATTACTTTCATAAGCCAAACTGGCCTCAACATTAAATGCATACCTTCTTCTCAGCCATCTGTGTCTTCTCCTGAAGTTCCTTCTGCCAGCGTGGGAAGTTTGTCTCCAGATACCTCTCGTACTCCATCTAAAAATGTCCAAGTGATAAATTCAGCATTGGAGTGAATATTTGCTATAATTTAAAATGCAGCCAAACTCCCTATATCTCCAGCTACTTCATAAAACTTTCCAGTTAGTGTGTGTGTTTTCTATGAGTGTGTGCACCCGAATAGTTTTCATGGCAGCATTGCGAGCCAGCATCTCTTTCAGCGTGTCCTGGGCTTCTTCAAACTGCTGCAGCAGATGCCTGTTGTGCTGCTGAGCTACGCGCTCTCTCTCCTTCAGCTCCAGCCACTGCTGCTGAAGGTGCATTTCTCTGCTACAGGAAACATGCACAAAAAGTATAAATGTTAACAAAACACATGGGGGAATTGCCCGTCAAGCATCTGGTAACTTTTTTTCTTTGCACTCACAGATTCATAGTTGAACTTTTATTTTGAAACATGCATGGCCTGTTGGTGCTGTAAGAGAGAGAGTGCAGAATCAATGCAATTATTTAAAAGAACAAATCTTCCTCACGGAAAATGGAAAAACCTGTTAACACAGATTTAGCTGAGCCTCACTCTGAGGTCTGTTCTTTAAATATTATTTTTAGTTTCATGTGAGAACAAATCGTCCACTGTGTATAAATCAGTGCACTTATTGAGGCAATAAAGTCTCTATTTTGCATCCAGTTGATACGTACTTCTGTTTTTGACAGCTAAAAATATTCCAAGAACCACATAATACAGCAAACTGCTTACTAGTCATAATAAAATTTATATTTTTGTCCCCATCCATGAGCCCCTCTCAATCTATATGATGGCATTCAAGGGTCTTACCTCTTCTTTGCACAAAGCACCTTTTGTCTTATAAAAGTATTTTGTTCTGCGCTGGTAAGATCATCAAAGGAGAGCAGATTCTCAGTTGGTGCAGCCATCCCTACCAGCTTTCATTAGATGTAGAGATTATAAGGGATTAAGGGCTATCTTCTGAGGGGGAGGGACCAGACACATGCTGCCATTCTACATATAGACAGTATTTCTGTTTTTATATTGCCACAAAGATGACTTAGCTTAGGAACAACATGTCTTAGACTGATGCCAAAAAACTAGTTTATACACGAGTTATTAAGATTAGAATACTATCTGTAGTTTCTTCATATTGGGCTCTGAAAGGCCTTCGATGATGAAGTAAGTGTTCTAATGAAAATTAGCCGATTGCATGATATTCATCCAGTTTTAGCCTGTCTTTGAGTGTTCCCTGTTAAATTCAGAATAGGCTTTAAAATTCTTCTTCAAAAAAGTTTTGTTGAATCTTAAAGGTTTCATACGTTCATGTTTTCCTGGAAGAAGACTTTGCTCTGAACCTGCAGATTTGTTAAGGGTAGTAGGGAAGAAAAGCCTTCAGTTATTTGGCCATTTGCTCATCGAAACAGCTCCCAATTCCAGAAGCAAACATCCTGTTGACCTTTAAAATCCAGCTTGAAATTTTTCCTTTTAAAAAAAAGATGACTGTCAATCTGCAGGCCTCACGTCTGCACTGCAGACACATACTATTGATTCCTTTAGTTGCTGTGCCATAGACTTAGGCTGAAGGAGCACTCACCAATATGAACTGAGCACTTCTCTGCACTTTTCCCTCTTTGCTCTTTAATCTCCATTCATGAATTTATGACACTGCTATCATGAATTTCTTCTCTTTCTTTACCAGCCCATATCCTTTGCTGAGAGTTATGCTGCTTATTGACCCTTTTCCTGTCCTCTCCACCTCCAACCAGAAAAGGCAGATGTTGTATTTAATGTAGAAAAAATTACAAGGACACGCTAAATTAAATATGTATTTCTTAACACGAATTATACTAGTTGAACCACATTTTGAATTTGTCATCTTGAGGCGGAACTCTTTAGTGTTGTTTCAGTACGGATGTGTTATTATGCAACATCTGTTCGTGGACGTGATTCCTTCCATTCAGTAGGGCAGTTCGTAGTTGACAGAATAGACTTCTAATGGTCTAGCGTTTTATTCTTTGGTCGTATATATTACCTTAGTTGTAGGAAACATAAATGAAGCATCAATAGCTTTTTTGTGGTTGACTTGAGCTCGTGTATGAAGCTAATTGACGGTTATTTGGCTAACTAGCCAAACAAGCTAAGTTGTGTCTGTAAAAATCATTCCGGTCCACGTCGCGCTTTAATTCAGAAAGGACGAGGGCGTAGACGAGATCCAATCATGACGAGTTTTGCCAGCCAAGTGTTTTGTCGGGCCGAGAAGCTATGTTACCACCTGCCCGTGTTTCTAAACACGTTCTTGGTTTTCTCGATTACCGGAGAGGTGAGCTACCTGGTGCTGGTTGGGGCTCCGCTGGAAGCGGAACAGCAGGCGGCGGCGTGGTCCTCTTGGTGGAAGGGGACGCACCTGTTGGCTCAGTATTTCATGCTGGGAAACATCTGCTGGAACGCCTTATTGTTCCTTAAAACCAACCCCAGCATCAAAGGAGTGTTTCTAGGGGGAGATGGCTTAGGCCAGGGGTGGAGGTAAGGAAAAAGCACCTAGGTGTTATTTTGGCTCCTAACGCCACAATCTGATGCACTGTTTAGTGATAATAAACTAAAACATTTAACTGAAAGCTTCATTTGGACCCATGTAGTGCACCATTTTCTTTAGTTACCCTCTGCTCTTTATTCACTCTTTTATTATGATTTCATTTGCTACACCTGATCCATCAAGTAAATATCTGCAGGTGGATTCCTGCAATGCTGTGAAGTTTCCTCCATCTTAGAAGGAAACAAAATGAAGCTTCCCATCATTACATGATCACCCGATTGTGATAATTGGAGTTGACCATAAATACAGAATTGAAACCAATTGGAAACAAAATAGGTATCTGAAACCAGTGAGTAACAATCTCAACCTAATGCTATAAAATGGTCAGAAAATTATAAATTATTTATCACAATTCTCAGAGTTGTTCATGAACTAGTTCTCCTTTCCGCTGTTGCCTCGTGCATGCTCAGGATGGGAGCTTGGATCAATGTCCAGGTTTTCTTAGCTAGGCTATTTATTATGCCTGTAAAACATCCTGAGATAACGTTGTTGTGAAGTGGCGCTATGCAAAAGCTGTTCTGAGCAACATTAAAACCATAAAGAGAATCTGTGAAATGTACTAACCTTTCTAACCATACATGCTTTCTCCCTTTTTATAACCACAGGTACTGCTACACATGTGAGACACACACTCCTCCACGCTGCTCCCACTGCTATGACTGCAAGGTGTGTGTGTTGCGGCGGGATCACCACTGTGTTTTTTTTGGCCAGTGTGTCGGCTTCCACAACTACCGCTACTTCCTGAGCTGCTTGTTGTTCATGTGGTCGGGGCTCCTGTACGCCATGCTGATGAACGCGGAGGTCTTCATAGTCATTCTGAAGGAGGGCGTGACGGTGCACAGTGTCCTGCTTTTGCTCATACCCTGGATCATGCTCGTGTCAGGTGCAATCCCACATCTAAGTTGTCCCATTTTTGTTTTTAATGTAACGTTTACTGCAAGAGTTGCTCGTGATAATCACTACTACTTGTTACCATCTACTTTTCCTTGTTTCTGTAGGTCAGGTCTCGGCCCGTGCCTTCGCTTTCGCCTTCATCGCTGACACGTGTGTGGTGGGTTTTCTGCTCGTCTCCGCCTTCTTTTTTTTCCACCTCTTCCTGCTGTTTCGAGGTCAGACCACCAGGGAGTGGTACTCATCCCGCCGCCCCTACAACTTGGGACTTCGAGGCAACTTGCGTCACACGCTTGGCCTTCGTTGGTACCTATGTTGGCTCTGCCCTCTCATCCCATCACCGCTGCCTGGAGATGGGTTAAACTTCCTGGTCACAGGATCGCTGGAACCGACCCGGTAACAGATCTGAACAGGTGTAGATGGGCTTATTATATTGGTGATGGTTAATGGTTTTTTTAACCCAGGTGGGGACAGTGACCTCAGTTATGGAAGAGGTAGCTTGGAATGGAATGATGCTGTGATGTAGTTTAGATGTCACCGGCCGTGACGTCTGCCAGCATCTTTTGTAGCCTTTTTGGTGTGCTGAAGCAAAACGTAAGGGTAATGTTAATCTCAAGGTAATGTGTGCACTGGTTGAGACTGGCCTCAGCTTATTACAAGGTAATGAGTACGGCTCTGTAGGAACACTGAGCACTGAAATATGTTTAAAAACAGCACTGAAATGAACACTGAATGTATTTTACTGATCAAACTAAAGACAAAAGTAAAAATGTAAATGTTGTCTATCAAAGGACTCGTTGTCCCTGACAGTCATTTCTGAGGAATATAGATTAGTGTTTGACGTTTTTTTGCAAAAATTCAGCTGCCTGAATCTTAATCACAATATTAAAAACGTATCATCATTGACAATCTGCTTTTTGTTGAACTTTGGCAGCTGGGATGTCAGTGCATTTGTGGTTTCCTCTTTGTAAACATCCACTCTGGATCTGTAGCTTAGTTTATTACACTGAACAGTGAAGGCAATGAACAGGATTCACATGATGTCTTAACACCTACACAAAAAGTACATTGTTAATAATGTGTTTCAGTTTCTAGATGAATGTAGTATCGTGGTAAATTCAGTATTCAGAAAGATGCTGACAACTTTCTCCATGTTTCACACCTTTTTCTTTGTTTTTGCCTGTAAGGACATGAGCCACACTGTCTTCAAATCATTGGTTTCTTCTCTTTGAAGGATGAACAATTCAAGTTAACAGCCAAATGTTTGTTTTGTTAGTTTGTTTTTTTAAAGGATCCTCTCATTTACAATGCTTTGTGTTTACAGTACATGTTATCATGTCACCTGCCTTAGTTATTGTGCAATATAGATTTGAGACTATACTAATGCGTTATATTACACTTAATGCCAACAGAAATTAAATTATTCAGTCATTTTCTTAACCGCTTAATCCAGTTAAGGGTCATGGGAAAGCTGGAGCCTATCCCAGCAATCATTCAAGCAAGAGGTGGAGTACAACCTGGACTCGTTGCCAGTCCACAACAGGGCCAGCACAGAGACAGACAACCTATGGAGAATTTAGAATGACCAATTAGCCTAACATGCATGTGTTTGGATGGTGAGAGGAAGCCAGAGTGCCTGGAGAGAACCCACACTAACACGGGGAGAACATGTAAACTTCACAGAGAAAGGCTGCTGCTCAGACGTCCCACAAGCCGAGGCTCGAACCAGCAACCTTCTCGCTGTGAGGCCACAGTGCTAACCAACTGTTCCACCGTGCAGCCAGAAATTAAATTATACCAATGAAATTATTCTAGCCTTCCTAAATTTTTTATTTATCTCATTGCATGTTTAATAGCTTGTTGCTATATTGATATTATGTCCAAAAAAAGCCAAAATTCTTAAATGTATTATTGTTTGGTAAAGATGTTTCCCTTTTATGTTGGGTTTTCCATATGAAAATTTATTATTAAATAACAATAAAGGATTACTTTTGTTCTAAGCACTATATTTTCGACTCTTAAAACTGTTGTACGCTTTGCTGTATTTTGTATACATTATATTTGATTCTGAAAAGTTTTGTGCCACGTGGTGTTAATTGCCTGTGTTTCAATTATTAAAAAAATAAGTCTTACTCATTCCTGTTCATTTCCTTCTAATACAGAAGAACTTGGGGAAAAACATTTTAAGTTCTTAATTCCTTTGATGGTAAATGTTCTTACAATGTAAGATGAATAGAGATTAATTTCAAGGCATTTAATGTAACAGCTATAATGTGAAAATGAGCATATTGCAACAAATACAGCTAGTATTAAAATTAAAGTTTTTTTTTGTCAAGAGCATAAAACATGGTGGCAGGAAGGATGCTCTCTCTCTCTCTCTCTCTCTATATATATATATATATATATATATATACCGGTGTGTGTATATATATATATATATATATATTATTATTATAGATTCTCAGTTATCTAATTAGGAACTTTTTAAATGCATGGCATTTATTCTTATTAAACTGCGATATGTACATTTATAAGGCACACATCACGTAAACATTATTAGATTATTTAAACAGCAAATAAAACATATAAAAACATTACTATTTCATTGGGACTGTTCGAGCAGTGCTTCCTGGTTTGTCATATGACATGTGGTTTGTTTAATCCAATTACAAATAAGAAAAAAGGATAAATAGATCAATTTAATTATATTGTAGACATTATGTGATTAAAATTACAATAGTAAGTTCAATTAACCTTTACACAAAGACTGCGTGCTATAATTACATTAGATATCAATGTAGTATGTAACTTTTTTTTCAGTTTTATGTAAATAGATACTAGACAGATGGAATGGGATCATTGGGAATTAAATGGAAAAAAAAACATTTTACACATTGCATATTTTGATTATTTAATATCTAAAATAAGAACCAGACTATATACAGATAAT
>JBAMHV010000007.1:16253644-16296865 GCA_037177535.1 Pseudomugil gertrudae | reverse complement strand
TGTATGATGCTAAAATAAATGGGCTTAATCTGGATCTCTACAGCCTCTTCATCCTGTAATTCCATTAGAGACCACAAGTGTGTGCCACAGCACAGGTCACACACCCTGACAGGAAGCTGCTGTGCTGACATGTTGCACTGTGTCTGCAGGAGGAGAGTGAAGCTGAAGAGCTGCTGGAGCCTCACGGTCTCACAGGTGACCTGAAAAGCACAAGGTACAGTTGCACATAATCAAAGAAAGCTCTGCTGTGGGATCTTTAAATGTTTTCAGCTTGCAGTATTTCTTTGTGTCACCGTTTCTAACTAACTTAAAATTGTCCCACAGGCCCAGATTTGGAGGTCCCCTGAAGACAGCTGTCCAGAGAGCAGGACTCTTTGTGTTGTGCATCCTCAGTCTCTCTGTTTTGACCTTTGTGGTTTTAGGATGCTGTTCAGAAAGATTAGCCATTTTTCCCAATGTGTTGTGGAGCAATGCACGTCTGATGTTGCAGCCTTGCTTCAATGTCCACTACAGAGCTTTGCCTCCCATTTGATCTGTTAAAAACATTTTAATTCAGTCCATTTGCCTCATTGTGTATCTTTATATTTAGCTAATACGTTACTGAGTAAAGTCATAATAACCTGCATCAGAGTCCTGTCACTGTCACATATTAGTGACTCAGTGGGACACTTGTGCTGTAACACGTTTTCTGTTTTAGACCATTCACAAAGGAACGATATCACTGAAAACGGTCATAAGAAAGGCAAAAATGTAGATGTCATTTGTTAATATAAGTCAGGTATTTAAGTCTAAATATGCAAATAAGTCTGTGTTTAAAGGGGGGAGTTCTCACTGTTGCAACAGGCATATTGGCAGAAAGCATGACCCCAACAAGATAAGTGTCTCCATCAAGGAGAGTCTGCAAAAGATGTTAAATTACTAGAATGTGGAGTAAGTAAGCTACAACCAAAGGGGAGGGTAAATAGGTCAACCAAGATGGAAGTGAAAGCACCAGGACAGACATGCCGGATCATCAGTGTCTCTGACTCCTACACGTAGCTGTTTGCTTCCAGTCGCCCCACCCAGCTCCACGCGCTCCGGTCGGGTGGGAGAACACCTCCTCCTGGTCGGAAAGATCAGAAACGGGATCAGATTCAGGGCGGAGGGGATGGAGATGGAGATGTCTGGACCTGTGGATATTTTTCAGTAGGCACTGAGTGGTCCTTCGCTGTGCAGCTTGCGGATGCAGGACTCCACCGGTGCTGGATGGTAACACACCGGGCCGAGTCTCGGTGACATCTTCCCGTTATGTAGATGGAGCTTCGAGTCGGAGCAGCTGAAAGACGATAGATCGGTGTTGGAAAGAAAGAGGCCAGTCAGATCCGGTGTGATAAAGCGGGGACCCAGTGGGAGGTGGTCGCGTGCTGGAGGCATGTTCTGATCAGCGGCGGCATGAAGGTACCGAGGAGACCGAGACACACGCTGCTCCTTCTCCGGTTCTGCATCGGTGGACTCGGGATGCTGGCAGCTGCCTGGAGCGTCCACTTTAATGATGTTACAGGTACTTGAAATAATGCATTTAAACTTAGTTTTGTGCTGTCTCTAACCAAGCTTCTATGTGTTATGAGCCCTAATAAGCACATTATATATGCAGTGAGTAAAGTTCATGCTGGTGCTACTAAATTCACTCAATCTAACACAAACTGCATAAATTTAGTTAGTTGATGCACTTATATGTCAATCGTACTTTTAGGCTCTGCTCTCCAGCCTGTGTTTCATGACATCCTGTCAAAGAGAGAGCTCACCCAGCACAAAGAAGACAACCAGACAGGCAGTATTTCCAGATCTGGTGAGACATCTTGTTTTTTATTCTGTTTTATAAAAATAAAAGAGGCTAAACTGTAGACTGAGGATTTTCTTAACCACCAAAGTTCAGAGGTTCTCATTTTCCTGTCCTGTGCATAATGATCCTGTCATACGTGTATGTGTTTATCTGTTTTATTCAAATCCATCCAGCTCCACTGCTTTCTTCGTGTCTTAAAAACTCTAGATGTTTTAGACACGGTCAAGCCCTGGAGGGATGCAGTTGCTAGGAAACCGAATGCTGAAGTTGTAGTTGGATGTTGCATGCATCTATGACGGTTCAAAGTGCTGACCCTGTCATGATGAGCTTCTGATGAACAGCATCTCATCTACATCTCTCTCATGGTTTGTATATGCTGGGATGTATTGGGCTTGTTTGAAAGACTCAGAAGGAAATAGAGACAGCAGCTTATAAGCTCATGACAGATTTTTACCAAACAGAAAATTCATTAAGCTTCTTTTATTTGGTAAGAAAATAAAACAGCTTCAGCCCTTGAGAACTGCAACATATATATTAACTCTAAAGCCCCACATATTCTTCAAAGTATCATATCGGCTGTTAAGACAACAAGCAGGGTGTTCAAAGAAATCAATGCGACATGTTGCCATCATATCCTAGCATCGTAAATCCATTCTTGCAAGTGTTGCATGTTTGCCTCTAACTGAACAATGCTGCTTCTGTTCAGGGGACCTTGTTGGGACGGACATTTGGGAGGCAGCCTTCATCGGTATCGTTTGCATGTCTCAAAATGTTCTTTAATTCCAGGGAACTGAGGCCAGCAGCCTGTGAGCAACGAACGTGACCGTAGTGAATTGATCCGAGATTTTTGGAAATATAGTTGCTTAACATATTTCTGGGAAACGTTGAGACAAGTAGTCTCGTCACTTGTTACCAAAGCAAAGCCGAGGGACTTCCAGGTTCACGGTGCAGCTGCAGGAGACACTTTTTATCATTAGTGATTAAGGTGGTTGTCATTTTCCCACTGTTAATACATCAAAAAGCTCATCACAAGTTTCATTGATGTCATCAAAGGGCTTGTTTTGTCTGAGCAGCAGTGCAATGGGCTTTTTAAAAGACACAGTGTTGAAGGCTGGTCTAAAGGACACGGAGCGACAGCAGTAAAAGCCCAGTCATGGTCTATTACAGGAAAAGAGCAGCAGTAAAGGATTTTATGGGAGTTTTGCTTAAAAAATTTGTTAAATTATAAAACAATTTAAACAACCTTGTTGTTTTTGCTGTGCTGCAGTTACTCGTAGTGAGTTTACACTCTGCGCATCTCTTCCACAGCTATCAGCGAGTTTCCAGAGGACATCTTTACTGTGGATCAGAGGAGACAGGGAGCGGTGCTCCTCCATGTTCTCTGTGTGAGTATCAGCTCTGTGGTTGTTTTTTTTTCTTTTGCTAAACCTGCAAACAAAGGCTCAGTGGTTAGTAATGCTTCTCGCGCTTTTAACAGGCCATCTACATGTTTCATGCGCTTGCCATAGTGTGTGATGTTTACTTTGTGCCGTCACTGGAAAAAGTGTCAGAGGTAAGAACCGAAGAAACATTTTATCTAGTTCAAAGTGAAATAATGTGGGATATAAAGTAGTTTTGTGACTACAGATCCATAGTTGATCATTCCTGGAGTTGTGGGAATTTGATTAAATAATATGTTTGTATTCTAAATGTGTAAATCTTTATGTTTACTACTGTCAACTTAGTTTTTTGTGTGTTTGTATCTGACTATCCCTTCTGAAAACAGCTAAGGATAGAACTGAAATAGAAACTTAATATAGCATCAAAAAGCAGAAATTGTCTGCATATCTTAAGGCATTTAAACTCTTCACCTCCACCAGAACCTGCAGCTCAGTCAGGATGTCGCTGGAGCAACCTTCATGGCAGCTGGGAGCTCGGCCCCAGAGCTCTTCACCTCTTTGATTGGTCAGTATGATTCTTATCTAATTAATCACTGGTAAGTTACAGCAGATGCTGAAATCGCCTTCAGTCATTTGCATTTAATAAAGACTAGGAAAAGACAAGTGCATGCCAGTTTGTGGCACATATGGTCATTTCACTATTTAATAGAAACAAACAAGTGAATGTCAGAAGGATGACATATATACATCTACATATAAACCATCTCTCCACCTGTCTAATAAAATGGGGTTAAAAAATGGAAGTTTTATTTTGAGGCCACATCACCCAGCCTTAAGCAAAAAGAAAACCAATAAAGGTCATATCACAACATGTAACTTTGTACTTTACAAAGGCTGAGGTAAAATGTGGTTCACAGCTTGTAAGCAGCAGCTGTTGTGTAGATATTTTAACCCTTTAGGATCTGGCCCATTAAAAAATGGTAAAAATAGTCATATATTTTAATATACCTTTTATATTTTAGTTTACCTCTAATAAAATGTAAAAAGGAAAAAATGAGGGATATTTGGTATTTCTTACTATGTGATATGTCAAAATGGTTATAATCTTCTCCTTTTTGGGATCCATAAGGGGTCAGAAGATAGGATAGATTTTGTCTTACTGGATTTTGAGCAAAGTTTTTATCTTAAAGTGATGCGAAATGTCTCAGAAACTGTATGTTACACTGGGTTAAGATCCTACCTTTCTTATTTCTGCAAAACAAGCTCAAAACATCATGCCTCCACTACCATGCTTAACAATTGTTAACAGGTATTTGTGTTGAAATGTTATGTCTGATTTGGGATGATCGAAGAAATGTTTACTAGAGTCAAAAATCTTTGGTCCCATCTGTCCAACGGACGTAGTTCCAGATGACCTTCTAGTTTTTTAAATGAAAGAAAGATTTTTTAAATAGATATATATATGTATGTCTTTGGCTATAATGAAATATAATGGGAAAGTGTGTATGTCTGTATATAATATCTGTATGTGAATGAGATATTATTTTGCACAATGCTTTGAATATGTTTCTGCTGGTTATCTCCTTGTTTAAGGGGTGTTTATCACAAAGGGAGATGTTGGTGTTGGAACTATTGTGGGATCGGCTGTTTTTAACATCCTCGTCATCATCGGGCTCTGTGGCATTTTCTCTGGACAGGTTTGTGTGTTTGATTTTGGCTGAAATAAAATAAGATTTAGAATTAGATTTTCACATGATATTCATGTATAAACCTTGGCAATTAGATAAATAATAAATGTATAAATTAGATGTATACACAAGATGTTGAAGGTCTGATGATCATACGTACATACACACCAATAACCCTACAAATACAGCATAAAACACATAAATATATAGTTCACCATTAATCTTAGGATTATGTCCTTAGTTTTTTGTCTACCACAACTGAACAAAGCTTCTCTTTGGACCCAGTCATATCTGTATTTAATGCCCCCTGCCTCCTTCTCCCTGAAGCCCATTTCTCTGAGCTGGTGGCCTCTTTTTCGTGATGCTGTTTTCTACATCCTGTCCATATTGGTGCTTATTCTGGTAAGAAATCATCTCAATAAAAAGTTGTTTAAAAAGCAAGATATAGAATTCAAACCTTTTGATAACTTGTTCAGACGGATGATTTTATGTCAAGTGCAAGAATCAGCTAATTAAATCACAATATTTCACCATGATAATGTGTCCACACAGCAAATAAATAGTTTTATTCTTTGTATTTTAACACACTACAAGCTGCAGAACACATTGGAGGATACTTAGTTGTGCTCAACTTGTATTTTCATTTAATTTTCAGGTGATCTATGATGAAAAAGTCCTGTGGTAAGATTGATCTTAAATTTACGAGCTTGTTTTGTTTGGAAATGAGATATGAGATCCACAGTGGCTTTCATAAAGGTGTAACGTTGCATGTTTTAGGTGGGAGACGATCATCCTGATCTCCATGTATGGAATTTATATCATCATCATGAAGTGAGTCTCTTTCTGTCTCTTCTTTTGACACGAGCTGAACACTCGCTGATGGAACATTTCCTGTGTGTGTGTGTAGGTTCAACAGATCGTTGTGCTGCCTGGTAGAGAGACATTGCAGCATGGACGGCCAGCTGTGCCTGAGCAGTCTGCGACGGACAACTGCTGTCGGAAACATTGGTGACTGTGACAATGACATGGTGCCGCTGAAGCCAGGTGCAGGAGCTCGAGTTTGTACGTTTGCATGTGTGCTTCCAAAACATCTAACGCTTCACTCGATTTCTGAGCAGCGCTCCGAAGACCTAGTGACACAGTTTGGGCTGCCAATCAAAGCCATTTCTTTTCCCTCCTGGATTTTAAGCAAATCAAAATAGAACTAAATGACCATTATCCTGCTCCATCATCTTTTTTTTATCTCAGCTTTTTGTTTTTAAACCAGATTTTCTTTTTACTTTTCTCTGACCTGCCATCAGTCGTCCATTTTGTCCCTCCATCCTCAGACTCGTGCGTGGTGGCCGGTCAGGACTCGGCTGTGGTGATGGTAGATGAGCAACTAAATCTGCATCCTCACCAGCTCACCTTCTCAGAGGCAAGCCTTCGCCTTCTCATCACCCCGCATTCCCCCCCGCCTACACCCGCCTGCACATGGCAGGATGCATAGTCATCAATAAGTTACACTGCACGTGCTCTCATATAGCATCTGGTTTGACTAGGTTATTGGGTATTTAATAAAATGTGGGTTACGCCACATTTTTAATATCATCAAAACATTTTCAGTGTTGGTAATGATTCAGGAATTTTATATTATTTTATAATAAATATTCTATTACAAGTTAATTAAAATAGTAGTAGGATGCAGTACACTTAAGATTCACATTGGTTAGTCTCTTAATGATCAGACCATTTTAAACATGTCTTTGATTGATATAATCTTAACTAATTCTTTTACCATCTCAAATTTGCCACGTGGTGGCAGCAAAAAGTCCGATCTTACTGTTTTTAAATTTAAAGATATAATCTACTCTTATTTTTCCAAGAAGATTTTTTCATGCTGGTTTGGAGGCTGTGTTGCTCCAGGGATTTCTCTGTGTGATCTGGACTCTCTCAGGATGTTTTGCTGAGTTTCCATGGTAACAGAAATGGCATCAACCGATGAAGCTTCCCAAAACCAAACGATTAGTAAAGAAAGCGAAGAAGATGCAGGGCAGGAGCAAAGCAGAGGAGACTCTAACCATTTCTTCTGACTGTTCTGAATGCAGTCTTATGTTTTTACTGAGACATGGCTGCATTTACACATTCAGCTCCATCGATGCTGGACTACAAACTCAGCATCCTAATGGAGACTACAACATCTCCCCCTCAGTAACTTTACCAACGTTCCAACAGTTTTTTACGTCCTCCTCCACAGAAAATAAGATGTTTGACTTCTTTAAAGCAAATGTTAAAAATGCATGTAGCTCATCTTCCTCCTTTAGGAAGATCAGACCATAATCTGTCTCTAGTCCCCGCCACTGTTCAGCAGCATCCAGTCTACACACAGACTATTAATACCTGGTCTAATGAAGCTAATGCGGTTCTGAGAGGGTGCTTTCAGACCTCAGATAGAATTTTCTGTGTTAACAACATCCGCAAGACTGCGTTTATGACATTTTTAACAGTATAATAATTTTGTGTGGACAGCACTCTGCCTACAAGAACAGTGAGATGCTTACAAACCTAATTACCTGAAAAAGCTACTACATATAAAAAAGAAATCCTTTTTAACACCAGCCAGAATCAGACAAGAGTTCCTTTGTTGTGGAAAACACCCTGTCTTGTTTAAGTACTTAAAAAAATACAATATGAACTAAAAGACTACACAATAGATTTTCTGCCATTTTACATCATGAAAGCCTTTGATAGACTCACCTTAATAAGCACGTGAACACCTTTCAGGATCCATAGTTTACATATCGTAATGGGCTTTGTGTTGAAGTCGCCATCATGCTACCTGCTTTAGAAAGCCCACTCTCATCCGGACCAATCAGGCAGTACACTGAGCATCATCTTTGATTTTCTATGTTTTTGTGCTGTGTTATGCAAGAAGCTCCATAAATTCCAGGTGGATACCTCCACAACCCCCAAACACCCCGTTTCATCCTCATCACCACTCATGCACTCGTCTGGACCACAGCAACCTGAGCAGTGATACGGGCATCAGCCAGCAGACCAGGCCTTACGAGCCTGGCGCAGAGGGCTCCTTACCAAGGAACATCATATAAAATACAGTAAAACGGTTAAGACCACGGTTAAGAAGTGTGTGTGTGTGTGTGTGTGTGGGGGGGGGTTTGACCTTTTAAAGGTGCTAAATCACAGCAACTCCTGAGACAGTATTCTCACTCAGTTTGAGCCATTATTTAACAGTATTTTAGCAACATGGGTCATGTTTAGCTGTGTTTAGTTGTATTTCAGTGAGTTATGTGAAATGTTTTAGTTCTGTTTCAGTTGTATTTCACACATATTACTCAGAATAATCACACCCAGCTTTTATTACAAGGGGGGGGGGGGGGTAAAAGGGTGTATTGTGGGCTAGCTTTCTGGCCTTCATCAGGACATGTGCAGCTAAATTTTGTAGACTCTACAAGTGTAGATAAACACAAATTAGTGTCTCTGTTGCCCTGGAGCCTGAGAAACCAAAGGACAGCAACATCTGGTGCAAATACACACTGGTGTATCAAACAACACCCATAATTCAACTAAATCACATCCCTGCCTAATGCATAATATGACGGACACAAAAACAGGCAAGCTCTTCAAATGAGCTTCTTCATTCTGTCTGCGCTCCTGCATGCATGTCTTGCCATTACCATCCCTGCTCCTGTTCATGCCCCCGATCAGCGCTTTTTAAATCCCCTGTGGCAAATGTGAGGGACTGCCTGTCTGCATAATCACTCCTGCGTGTTCTCACACTGTTAGTCACCCTCAGATAAAGTCATCTCCATACATCTGCATCATTAGCCCTCATCAAAGTCTGCTTTTCTTTTCCCTTATTTCACCTGACCTCTCTCCCCACACACAGAGGCAGAGGCTGATTCGGGCTCAGGTGAACCCAGAGGAGGGGCCGGCTTTGGAGGAGGAAGGTTCGGGTGCAAGTGGAACTTCAGGGAGGGAGAACGGGACGGCGTCTGAGGGAGACAGACAACTGCTCGAGGGAGAGAGGATCAAAGCGACAGAGGGAGAGCCGGGTAGCGGCGCGCAGCTGAAGGAGGAGGAAGAGGAGGAGGGAGAACAGGTCGAAGAAGAGGAAGAGAATGGTGCTTTCAAACCTTTCATCGTACCAGGTGAGTGAATGAAAGCTCGCCAGCTCAGCATAATGTCATATTCACCCAGGCTGGTGATGTGATGTTACCTGTTCACCATCTGCAACCTGTCAATTACTTTTCAACAAAAAACGACACAACCGGAGACTTTCTTTAAACGCTCTTTTGTCATTTATGCTTCTGCGCCAACCAGCACATCGTTCTGATTCACCCTCTGTTAGTATTATTCAGCTCAATAGATGGTTTTATAGCTGATGGAGCTAATTAAAAGGAGATGACACAGAGATTCGCAGACACATTCAGGCCATGCCATGTGAATAATTTAGAAGTTGAGATAAATCTGTAATGATGCCTGTGTAAAAACGAATGTGTGTGTGTATGGTGGAGTGAGACACTTACGTATGCTGCGTTTGTCTCCTCAGATAGTTGGTGTGCGCGACTGAAGTGGGTACTCTCCTGGCCTTTGAGCTTCCTGCTTTACTGCACCATCCCTGACTGCAACCAGCCGCGGTGGGAGCGCTGGTACCTGCTCACCTTCCTGTCCTCTACCCTCTGGATAGCCCTCTTCTCCTACCTCATGGTGTGGATGGTGAGAAACCCACACACTGCAACGGCTCTCATACACACGCAGACATAAAATCACTCGGTCGTATTTATTTCTCTGCATAGGTGACCATAATCAGTTACACTCTTGGAATCCCAGATGTCATCATGGGCATCACTTTTCTGGCAGCTGGCACCAGTGTTCCCGACTGTATGGCCAGTCTCATCGTCGCCCGGCAAGGTGTGTGTATTCTACACCCATCCACATTTAAACAAGACAACTACGCCGTACAAAATACAGGAATTTTCTGTGAACTTAATTAGTAGCACACAGAAGTAGTGCTGTGAGCGACCCTCTGCAACCAGACGCCTGTTAAACACTTTTTTAGCGCCATGTCTACTGTGCAAGGTAAAGTGACTTCTCTTGTGACCCGTGTTGTGCTACATGCCTTCTTAAAAGATGCTGAAAAACAGATTTTTATCTATTAAAGTAGGAGATCACATCTCATTTCTTGTGTTTGGTCAAATCTTGAAACCATTTGGAAAAATAGAAACGCTTTGAATACTCGTATAAAATTCTCGGCCGTGACAAAAGGATCCTTATTTGTTGTGAACGTGAAGCCAGAGAACATCTGTGCTAAAAATAGAAGCTTTTCAACAAAGTCCAGTGGAAAAGTAGATGTTTTTATTAGCTAAAAATGTCTGATTTGACAGGGGACTGCAGGAAAATGCACATCTGCTACCATCTAGTGAATGTGCCACAGTTTGATTGCTTTGTTTTATAGTATATACAGTACGTAATCCAGGTTTTTCTGATTTCTGACAGACCCTTGTCCTAGATGCTGGTGGTCTTCTAATGTTCAAGCCTTCCTGTCATCACAGCTTTTTTTATTAAAGTTTATTTATCTTCTAATACCTGTCTCACTCAACCCTGAATTGGATTAAGATATATGGGCTCGTTTTTGTTTTTAAATGTCGGGAGTATAATAATGTCTAAACATTGATTATATGCTAATAAGTCACAGCCACGTCAGTAAGACGTACCCACCAGAGCTCATGTGAAGTGTGTGATTTATGAACGTTTGTTTCAGTGCATCTCAGCATGTTCATGGCAAGCTGCACCTTTTTAAAACCTACTTAGAAGAATGATTTGCTGTGAAAATAGAAGCTATTACTGTTTCATTAAAAACACAGCAAAGGTTTTAAGCAGATTTATTCCATTCAATCCCAGTTTCAGTGAAATTATGATGGTTGTGTAAAATATAAACAATAACAGAATACACTGATTTGCAAATTATTGTTTAATGTTTATATTTACATTTTACACAATATCCAAACTTCATTGGAATGAGTAAATGAAAGATGTTAAAACATGTACGTTTATAAAAGAAATAAGCTGTTTGGCCTGTGTGTTTGTACCGGTGCTGAATGTTGCAGGGATGGGTGACATGGCTGTCTCCAACTCCATCGGCAGTAATATCTTTGACGTGCTGCTGGGCCTGGGCTTCCCTTGGGCACTCAGGACTTTGATAGTCAGCTATGGATCAGTGGTAACTCCTGCTCTTTTTTCTGCTTCATATCTTCAAGCATCTTGTTATTGATATGCAAATAAATTAGTATGGACACATTTAGACTACCTACTGATAATAATAGTTTAACTTGAACAAAGACTAAGGGATCTCCAGGTCTCCTTCCTCTCTTCTGAAATGTAGGAGATGATTCATGCTAAAATACAATGAGCATAAAGATTTCTAAGATGGCTATGGATGAAGCTACTGTATGTTTATGCTAATGATTTTGATACAGAACAATATCTCAAAGTGTTTTATAATATTGTTTCAATGTTTCTGACTGAAGTTTTAATCCATCCCTAATTACTTGTGTCACAATGTCACTATTTCATTTTCAGAACATCACACAACACTTTGCTAATATTTAGTTTTCTCTGACTTTAGGTGACAATCAACAGCAAAGGCCTGGTGTATTCAGTGATTTTGCTGTTGGCTTCGGTTACACTAACTGTGAGTAACTATCCAGATACGTCAGCACTGCTGCTCTTAATAAAAGAGCAGATTTCATTCTGAGATTGCGTTGTTGGTAAACAGATGCAGATCAGGTGCTTGTTTGTGCGTTCTTGTACTTATCATTTTCCCATCTCAGCCTGAGAGCGCTTTGTTCAGTTTTCTAATATTTCTTAAGATTAAACCTACTGCAGG
Source organism: Pseudomugil gertrudae (assembly GCA_037177535.1). NCBI lineage: Eukaryota > Metazoa > Chordata > Actinopteri > Atheriniformes > Pseudomugilidae > Pseudomugil > Pseudomugil gertrudae. The sequence continues at coordinate 16,285,090 of JBAMHV010000007.1, read as the reverse complement.
AAATGAAGTTTGCCTTCTCTGGATTCAGACTGTGTGTCTGTCAATCCATCCTCAGGTTCTGTGTGTCCATCTGAACCGCTGGAAGTTGGACCGCAGGCTGGGCCTTTGTCTCTTGCTGCTTTATTCCATCTTCCTCCTCTGCTCCGTCAGCTTTGAAAGGCTTTAGACGACACGCTCTCTCTGCATGTACACCGATGGATGCCCGTGTTGTTTTTCTTCCTCGCTGCTGCCATCAGGTGTGCGTGCAGACTCATTTTATTCCACAGTGGCTGTACGTGTTTACGCAGCATTACTCTGGACCCTGTAAGTGACACTGTTTACCTTTGACAGATGAGTATTTTAAATAGTTTTGTACCGAAGCACCGGAAGCCCCGATTTTGTGAAATCAGACCAAAATGTTAATGCACTTTGTTTCACAATCAGTGTATAAAGTGTTCAATTTGTTTTTTGAGATTATTGTATAAGGAGCCCAAAGTGTATTAGTTTACGTAAGACTTTATAACTGCCTCAAAAAACCTCAATGACAGGATAATTATACATGTAAGTTTATGTAGCAGCTTCCGAGTTTGTGCACTTTTTCCATGTTTGAATCACAGTTTTGGTCACACCTTTGTGTCTGTAGCTGTAATCATCATAGCATGACTGCCCAGCACGCTCTGGATAATTGCACTAAGCCACTGTTTTCCTGGCCTTGTACATAAAGCAGGCCCCCTCTTCTTCCCATTAAGCTTCTGAGCACTGAGGCGTTTCTGAATATCTGATGAATACTTTTTTTTGTTTTTGTTCTTGAGGCATGAGTGCAATAAAACAGTTTATTCAGCGAGATTCTTCTTCTCATCTGTTCTGATCCTCATCAATATCTTTTTAGTAAATGGTAAAGAATCGGAGCATTGTGGAAGGATTAAACTAATAATTATTACCAACTAGTATAACATGCTTTGTACTCTCAAGTGTTTTGTGAATTATTAGGATAAAACCTAAAAAGTAAAGATACTTTTGTATCAACTTGCTGCAGCTTATGAGTGCATTCATCAAAAAGTTAATCTGGTTCACTACCAAGAGCAGAACACAATTAGACAATTAGAAAATAAATCCTATGATGGAAAGCTCCCGAGACAATCTCATTTCATCCTGTGCAGTTAGCTCAGTGCTGTCTGCTTTCTATCTTAGAAATAATCAGGTAAGGCAGACCACGGACCTGCAGCGTGCTGGACTCCTGCACCAGAGACCGCACCATGAGACAGTAAAGCTGTCAAAGTGCTGAGTCAGGATACATTTTTTAAAAAGATTATCGTTCACTGATGGTAACAAGACAAACAGTTGCAGCTCAGCCTGGATGTTTTATTTTCTTTCCAAATGGTCCCAAATCCACAAGATGATCTATTCCTCTGATTCTATTCAGGTCTGAAACAATCTGGAAGTGAGCAGTTGCATCGGTATGTTTTCAGTAAATCAGACAGCCAGCATTTGGGATGTTACTTAACATAATAAATAGCTACTAGTTACTGTAAAGCTTAATGAGATTACTAGTTACTGCATTTGAAAGGTAACCAATACTTTTCAGTTTGCTCTCCTGTTTCTTAAAGTAACTTATAGATACGTGAAGAAACATTAAAACCGAATCATCACTAAGCCTGTTCACATAGTTTATTGTATAAATGTATATAAAATGACATGTTAAACTATATGAAAGAACAATATCCCTGTCTGCGCCTCAGTGTAACATCTCCAAACGGGATAAGAATGAGGTCATACTGTGCTGATACATGCGTAAAGGTGCTCATCGACTCAGTAAGCAGAAAGACAAGTCGCTTGTGCATTAAGTGCATTTAATATGAACATTTTTGTCCTTTTGGCAAAACTAAAAGGAATGTACCTATGTCCAACCACCAGTTTATTTATGAAATACACAAAAATGTGATATTTTGCAAACTAATTATCAGCGCAATATTGCTATAAAAAGTCAAATTATTTAGTCAGACACAATGTAAAGTGATTTTTATTTCAGTTGGGCTAAATCAGCTTCAATACCAAAGAAATGTAAAAAATAAAAATAGTACAACAAAGTACATCATTTTACAAATACTTATGATGAACATCTGACATATCAGAATAATGAAATGAATTCAAACATGTCACAGTCATAACAAAAATAGAAAGTCAATACAGTACATAGAATACATTAGGAGCTATATATTTAAGTGTTTGCTATACCGTAGACTTTACAAAATTTTACTAGAAAACTCCCAATACCAATGGAATATCAGGTAATACAAAATGTTAAAAAAAGAAAAGAAAAAACACTTGATGCGAGTTTATGTGCGTTCAAACGGGTGCAATCTGCATGCAAATCAGCCTCAGTGTGACAAATGATAAAAGCAGCTACAGGTTGTAGAAGGGTTGTGTTGTGTGGACGTGACAACAGTTTGTGTGAAAAGACAACACCATCGAACATTTCCTAAACGATAAGGTCGAGAAAATAATGCAACTTTGTGGTTTCCTGTCTTATGTATTCACATGATACTACGATCAGTTTCCACAGAAATTCCGCTGCTATTCACAGGAGTGTTTTAGCTACATCTCAGGATGAACAATGGAGGAAAAACATCAAAGGATGGAAGAAATGCAAACTCTTGTAGTGACGGCTGTGTTTCGCTGAACAATGATAAGCTGTTCTTTCTTTATAATGAAGCAACATTATAATCTAACTTAACTTTACCACCTTCGTGCCACTAATTCGAAACAATCATGCTTGATGGTGCTTGTGATGAGCTCGCTGTGAGCCGAGTGAGGCGTCGCTGTGGCGTGTCTCATTTGATGGCTGACCTTGGCACTGGCTGGACGCCCTTCAGGGATACCTCTTTAAACACAGTAAACAGTAAACGCTCCAACAGATCAGACAAGATTACACAGACGAATGCCACTACAAAGCCCACTAGTAATCAGAGACAATAATAATAATAATTTTAATAATATTCCTTACGCGTGTGTCCTGCAGTCACTTTCTGTGAGTAAAAATAGATCATTTGACAGAGGGAAACTGTTGTCTTGTCGGTCCACACTGCCTTTGAGTGTGAATGGGTGCCGTTAATTAGCTGTAATGCTAATCAATTTTCTCCTGTGAGCTCCCATGGAGACAGCAGTTACTATGGTTACTGCATGTAAATCGGCCTTTGTATGTGTGTAACAGTCCACAAGAAAGTGCGACTATACTGTATCTGTACACAATAAGTCACACATTTGATAACAAGCCACAATGACTTGGCAGGCAGATTGGTAGTGAAGGTTTGATCCCGTGTCAACTGATCTGAGGTCTGTTATACATTTACCCCCCACCCCGTCCTAAAACCACCCGCGCTGTAGATAAGAAGGATGTGTACAGCTGGCTCAGCTACATCTGGACGAGCCTGGAGCTCTCTGATCTGAAAGAGGGCTGACATTTTGGTTGGGGGTGGGGTCCTGGTGCTGAGGGGTGGGCTTCATATTTTGATGTCACTCTGGGGCAGAGCTCTGGTTCTGCTGGTATATGGAAGCTTTGTCCTTCAGCAGAGCCAGGCACAGGTGGCAGCTCCAGCTCCCTGGTGGAAATAAGAAGAGAGACAGGAAACAAAATGGTTTGAGTTTTTTCCAAAATCCTGCATGCAAAGCATTTAATGTCTAATTTTATGAAACAATGTTTCACACAACAATGTTAATAAAGTAGAATTATTCAATGGGTAATGAGAATTAAACTGTGTTCACTGGGAGCAGCTAATGGGTTTATAATAAATATCAAAATCTTCCAGTAATTTCTTGATTTGCTAAATTTAGTTTCGGCTTATTCAATTTGTCAAACAACAAGCTATTAAATTATGACACAAATGAAGAACTAAAGAGATCAGCAGGTGCAGCTGCTGCATATTAAGCTCATCTACATTTCTGTGTCGTAAACAGATTTCACAACAATGCACCTCGCAGGACAGGTTTCGCATAAATCTGAACGCTTCTATTTGTAAGGGACATTGTTGTTTTTGTCCGTTATAATGTCTTTCCAGAAATATCTGCATACAAACCATTTTATAATAACTTTTCATTTGCTTCTAACAAGGTCAAACATAAGATTCAGCACAAGTGAGAAGCCGTGTGGCTTCACATCTTCTGTTATAACATTACTACTTCTAGAATATGGATCTTTTTAAGGACATAAAGACATTTTGCCATACTGAAGACTATATTTCTCCATTTACGATGGCATCCTCATGTATTTCTGTTCTGTAATAATATAACTGGAATTTGTGATGCTTTACTGATTTAAACTGTCCTTCAAATGCATCAAAGATCATCAGTTTTAAACAATGTGATCATTTATTTCACTTCTAATAATGATCCATTCAATCCTAGATTATGTAAATATAAACACACATAATAATCATCCACTATAATACTAAAGACTGCTTGTTTTGGAAAACTCTCCATGCACAGCTTGACTCCAAACAATACATTTACATCCAAAAGGTCACATCTCTATGAACACATCTGTGAGCTCTTTCCACAAATGATTAGAGGAAGAGGCAGCACATCAGACCAATTAGGTGGTTGATGCATTGCAGGTGACCTTTCTAATGGCACACACAAGTCTTTGTAGTCAGTTAACCTCTGTAGTAAAGCAGTAACTTACCCTCCGGTGGTTCAGTCATGGGTGGAGTTAGACAGTACATGTGGTAACCTCGGTCACAGTCATCACAGAACAGCAGCTGGTCCTGTGAAAACACAACATGTACAATCTCTATTAAGGAGCTTAATATATGTAGGAGCAGTTTCTTGAAGAAAACAGTGTAATTTAAGGGAAGACTGGTCTTTAGTCAACACTGTACTTGTATTTTACTCTAAATTGTAAACAACCTCAGTCTATACGGTCAGGCTGCACTGAGCATTTATACCCAAGTAGCCTTGTGGAAGATGTGGATGCAGTTTAATTAGAACAAAACAGTATCCAGGGCGAATCCTTTTAGCATATCAACTTCGTCTGTTGGTAACACTTCTGCTTCCCAATCACATAAAAAATGATCTCAAGAGGATAATAAATTACCTTCTCCGCTTACAAAAACACTTGCTAGATATAGAGACTCACATCATTCTCTGAGGTGCCACAAACATTGCAGCACTTGCACTCGATGCATTGCCAGCGGTAGGTCTTCACTGCGGCCATCATTACTGGTGTGAACTGCAAGCACGTCGGGTGGCCTACGAGAGGGACAAAAATACATATTTACATGAGCATCACCAGAACAGCTGTGTCCAAATCCCACCCTCTTACTTACAAACGATATTTTACCAAGTGCTACTAAACACAGCAGAGCTGACAGGATTTCTACACATGATGTGTAAAATGCAGCTTAACAGCTATTACATTCGGTGTGGACGGCAAAGTCAGAATTTCACTGTACAGGGAAACCTGTTTCCTTACTGTGCATGTGATAATAAACGCTTTGAATTTGAATTTGAATTACATGAAGAGATGTAGTCAAGTATTAATGTTGTATAAAAACCGATTCAGATTTAATGAAAAACAGTTTTACCTGATAAATAAATGTATAATAAATCCTATTACTTGCATTGTGAACCTTTCTTTAACAGTTAAAGTGAAAGCAACTTTACTGGTTAGTGTTCTGTTTATATTTGTTGGGAAGACTGGGCGATATGACGACATACTGGACTATAGGAAATGTTTATATGAGGCTGTATCATTTACACCGCTGTTAGGTGCTTCACTGCGTAATTTACATCAAGAAGCACCTTACAGCATACCCTTTGCATGCTGAAAAGCTAATGCTCTATAAGATGACCATCTAATCCAAACCTGAGGAGCTACTTCCATCACATGGATGTGATTGGATATATAAAGACTGATGTAGAACTGACAACAGTTGTTTGTAAAGTATGCCAGCTCGTGGTCACAACAACAAACTCCAACACAACTCATTTTATCATACGTGTAAGAATCATGACAAAGAATAGAGAAAGAATCAACAAGCAAAAGCAGCATCGAGCAGTGGTGACATAATAAACTCCTGATGCAACAACAAGCTACTGCTGCATGTTCATTAATAATGGCAGATGTTATATGACCATCATGTCTTCCCTGAGAAAGGGGTTCTAAAGAAAATAAATAATTACTACATACTACTTTTTATTTGTTTAGTGTACCATTTCTAACTACATTTCCACTTCGCAATTTCATATAAACTGTTCATTAATTCATTAATATTGTTATGAGAGTATAAAATAAGCTACATCGGGACATGAGATTTGGGTCATATCGGCCTTAATACTTGATATTTTAGCTTATAAGCTCAAGAGTGATCCACTATAAACTATCATCCTGTAAAGATGCATTTTTAACATATCCAACACATATTAGATCTACTTCCCACCGTGTAAACTGGACTTATTGGCTCTGACATAGTCATCAGTAGATCCAACGTATGACTGGTTCCTACCTGAGCGCCCGCAGTCTGAGCAGGATACCAGTTCTTCTGATTGGCCAGTCTTTTGGTTTAAGGTGGAGTCTCCCAGACAGAAGTCACAGTAATCGTTGGGCAAAGCGAGTCCGTTGGGACCTTTCTTAGTAGCTGAGCAAAAGAAAATAAAGAGAAGGTATTTAATGCGCATTAGAGCTAATTAATGACCCGATGCATCAAATGTGTACACTAACGTCAGATAAACTTAATGATAACAATCAGTTAAACAGGTTTTTTTTTATTAAAACCATAGAGCAGCTGTTTAAATGTAAGCACAATTACATAATGATTACTGTTCATTAATCAAAAATGTGAATTTTCCCGGTAAAACCACTTAATGCTACTTCTGCCTGCAACAAGTTTTATTTATTCCAACTGACTGAACCCTGCACAAAATGAATGATCACTCACAAAACACACCCGTGTATGGAAACATGGCGCTGCGTGCACAAAAAAAAACCCCAAAAGACAATGGCTATACAATGGAAATTTTTAGGACATTTTAGAGAAATCTAAAAAAAAAGAAAAAAAAAAAGATGGATAATCTGAACAAAAAAGCCAAAAGTCCCAACTTTACAAGAATCTCTCAGGAACATTCAACATAATTCCCCCAAATCCTGAAAACTAAAAAAATAAATTAAAGGGGCGATCAAAAACAGAAAATAAATGAGAGACATTTCCCTTGAACAAACACACACATGCTACATGGCATGCAACCAAACCCCCCTCCCCTCTTTCTTTCTCTGCCTTTCTCTCAGCACTTGAGAGTGACTCACTCTTCTGCTCCTCAGGCTGGCGAGGAGTGGGTGGTGCCTCGATCTCCTCGCGGTCCTCGCCCTCCTCCTCTGCCAGGTGAGAGTGTGTATAGTGGTAGCTCAGGCCTGGACGGTTCTTGTAGCGTTTTCCACAGACTGATACACACACACACCGTCATACAAAAAGTGTTATCGTGATAGAAGCTCATTCTAACTCCCTTCAAAAAAAGGCCCAAGGATGAAGTAAGCCATTCATCAACCCAAAACCAGCTTTTTTTTTCACATGATTAATTTCTGGCAGACACACAAGCAGCAAACTCAAAACACCTTTGCACAGCAAGCTGAGGCCAAATAGAGAATTACAGAGCAGACAGGGGGCATCATCCCAGAAAAAAGAATTAAAAACCCACACAACGCATCCAGAAGAGCAACTTTTCCAAAGTCTTTGTTGCAAACTTTAGTCATAGATGAGGTCCTTTAGATTACACCATGCATGGCAAAAGGCTTCTCTTTGACATTCAGCAGAGGGCAAAGCAAAAGCCTAATTTGCTGACATGCACGACAAACATCTGTTAAAAGCAAGCCGATACTTACTGTCGCACGCGTATGGTTTGTCTCTCTCCTCCAACGCTGCAGCGGCAGCCTCAGTTTTCTTCTTGCCATTTTTATCACTGCGACCCTAGACAATCAATTTAACATTTGACAAAAGCGGCACCACAAAACTGTTTAAATATTTTTTAGTTAGTTTTAAAACTCGTATCTGTAAGGAAATGCTTTTATTGCTTATGAAGAGCCCTTCAGCGAGCAACACCAACTCCAAATGTAACGCTAAGCTTGATAATGATCACAGTCTCAAAACTTACAGCATTTAATTATTTTCTTTAGTTTTCTTCAATGAATCCATCACTTCATGTATGTAGATCATTTGGAACAAAACATTTTCAAAGTGCTGCACACAAAATCAGTCACGATAAATGAAATAAAATCACATCAAAATAAGATCAGTAGACACAGAGGACCACACAGCTTCTAAGTCAAGGCATAAAAGTGTTTTAAGAAGCTTAGTCACCTTAGACTTGCTTTTGCCTCGTCTCTTGGGGGTCTCGTCTTCAAAGTCTTCATCATCCAGGTCGTCCAAATAATCATCATGATCAAGGACTCTCTGCTGTAATATTTTGGACAAGTTTACAGCCTAAAATAAACTTTTTCATCCATATTTTGTCTGCTTCGCATGGTCATGGTCACTCACTAACTAATGTGAACATTAAAAAGCAAGCAGCTGAAAAAAGGTTGTTTTTTTAGGGGTGTCACGATTTTATCAAAATCAACCGAAGTTATGTCTAGATCTTGAGCATTGATCCAATGATCAATGATTTGGAGAATCAGGAGACCCCTAGAAACATTCTTATCCTTAGACTTTTCTGCATCCTGATACTCATTTTAGCCTAAAATGCTGTGTAAACCTAATTACTTTATATTTTTGAACACTTACTCTGGAGAGTAGTGCAATAAGAGATATGCTTGGTATGTGTTGGCATTATAATGAAACAAGTTTCACTTTTATAAACCTTAATAAACCAACAAAGCTTTGAACTTTAAATAAAATCCTTTCAGACTGCTTTAATTTTCTGCCTGGTGGATTTTTGCACTTTTCACATCCAACCATAATGATACTGATTACGGTTACACTTTATTTTAGTTGAATTTGAGCCTAACCTTGCGGATGCGCCCAGAGGATGTGTGAGTAACTGTTGATGTAGCAGGAGGTTCGACAGTGGCTGGATCATCCTCAGGGCCACGGAGATCCGACACGCCGCTCCTCCTTTCAAGGGGCTCCCCTTTCAGCAAAGCCTCCAAGCTACTTCCATCCACTGTTCCCAATGCATCACGCTTCAGACCCAATTCTATATCTGCTGCAAATATCAAACAAAACCTAAATACATGCACTGACATGAAAACCAAATACAAGTTCAGACTGATAACCAACCAGTCCCCCTAAATTAAATAAATGTGATGGGTAAAGGTTTTTCTACGAAGGTGGTACCTGCTTTAAGAGGGGGGAAGGCCAAGCGGGGGTCCTCAGGTGGATGGGAACGCCGTTTCTTTCTCCAACGACGAGCTGGGTAAGAGTACAACTGTCCCGGAGCCAGACCTGATGACACACAGATGGGTAAAAATTGGAGTGAAAACGAAACAAACAAAAGCAACCAAATGAGGTAAGTTATTGTTGATAAAAATGTCTGCAACAACAAATGCAATCTGCTGAGCTTTATTAAAATGGCACCACTTGATAACATCAACAAAGCAGAGCAGCACTAAATCCTAATGAATGATGCTATATACCTGCACTTCGATGTCTCTTCTCCATCCAGATGTAACAATTTGACTGTGCAACGCCAGTTTGAGAGTCCAGAAAAGGCATGAGGATGCTGCGTTCCGCACAGAGACGAGCATTGTAGCTATGACACTGCTCCATCGCATCTCTGTAATACTGCTCTCCCAGTCTGAAATGTGAAGGCCAAACACACACAAGTCACATAACCCAGTCAAGGACAGTTTGCTAATAATCACCACTAATATATTGTAAAACATAGCACGTTAAAAAACTTGTCTAAAGTAGATTATAGCAGTGAATAACATTTTATTGTGGTGGCTTTTACTCTCCATTTAACTCTTTAACTCCTAAAGTACATTTGTAATGTATACTTTCAAAACAGTGTTGTGAAATTCTTGGAAACTTTTTTAAACATTATTAACTCTTGAGCTTGTGTATAATTCACTAGATGATTTTTATGAGGTTCGTCGTTGCATTTTCTTTTTTCTATCTTTATCCATTTTGACATAGACTTGAATGAAGTGGAACACTGATCTTTTAAAGAATAAACAGCTAAGTGTTTGATGATTATACTACTTATTTGCGACATTGTCGTAACCTACGGTTTCCTCCTTTCACCTAAATGTCTCCTTTTCCATTTATGTGCTGTCTTTGATGTAGCTTGAAAATGAACAATGATTAACAAATGCCTTCCTCCCTCATTTTGCCACATTTGGTGTATCACACTGCTTAGATTTTATGCTCAGTGTACTATCTGTTCGCACAACGCTTTATTGTGTCATGATGATAAAGAACAGTAACGGTGGACGGCTGTCAGAACAAAAGGTTGATTGTTAGCAACACAGCGCCCGCCAAACTGATAGTTCACTGTAAAATTAACGGGCCCTTTCATTCACAAGCGGCTGACTAAACGAGTGTACTAATATTCCGTGAAACACAATGGTATACATACTCATGAGTAACAGAGTTAGACATTAATAATGGGTTTACAATGAGCTCGGTTCATTTCTAAGTGCTCTTTGCTAACAAGCTAACATTAGCACAAAGATAACGTAATTCTCTTGGGAGAATTGTTGTATTCCAGAATAAATATACGGTACGTTATGGTTTCTCGGCAAATCGCTGAAAATATTAACAATCTGTAACACAAGCAGATCATTATGGCTGCTGGTTTCACTCTCACAATAAAAAAAAGGTAAACTTACACTTTCACAACACTGTCGACGGCCGCCGCCATATTTGCTTATTGCGGTTGTGTGAAGTGTGATTGCGCATGCGCACAGTCGATGCTTCTCACAACCAGCTTCTGCTGCCAACGATAAATAAGACGTCCATGTTTCACAGCAAATACTTCTAATATTTAACAGTCCAACATAATATACACAATTAAAGATAAGTAGAAAATAGGTTAAAACTGGCGTAGAAGAGAAACAGTTACCTAGAATGGCAAGTTTTGGATAGGTAGTCGTGGAGGACAAATAAAGATCTTTTTATCATGTAATAGTTTAAAAGATTGAATTTTTTTTCACGCTGTGACCATAGTCAATGGGTGTGATTGGTGAGACCAGTTTTTAATTTGGACTGCGCTTTTAATAAAATAATAAGCAAAAAAGACAACAGTAGACAGCAAGAGGTAAATGTGCACAAGGGCAAGAATTGCAATGTTTTACCGACTAAAATTATCTGAAAACAAGAGGTGATCCTCAGTTATAATAATGATTATATCAGATTACATAAATGTAAATGCCGTAGAGTTATTTGTGTTTGTTTGTGTATGTGTGAGGGATAAGGGAGTAAAGGAAAGCAGTGGGTAGGTAAAGACAGAGCGAGGCAGTAATGCAACCAACAAGAAGCCAAATACCACCAAAGAAGAAGAAAAGGCAGGAAAGAGGAAAAGTAGCGCATGCACCACCAGGACAATAATAACCATCTGCCTTAAGTAGCTGTTCATTGATGTTATCTTCACTGGCGTAAGGTATAATAAGTTATACATCACATTGTATTTTGCTAAATAAATATAAAACGGACTGAAACGTACGGTAGGAGAGTCGGTGCATGACTCGAACTTAGCTGCTAGCTCGGTTAGCCATAGCGATAACATCTTTTATCAAGGCCGTTATTGTGATTGAAATGACACATATCCCCAACGTACCTCAACATTGTGCAGTTAGCTTTGTAGCATTTGTAACGTTACAACTATAGCACCAAGCTGTGTATACATGTTAGGTTTTTTAAGGATTTATATTGGGTTCAGTGGTCTTCAACCTGGGGTCCTTGACCCCTTGATCCATTATATTTAGACAGCAATTAGGATTGTAGGTCCTTTGTGGGTTTAGATAATATCACTGACTTAAATGCTCTTTCTTATCAGCTGATTAGGACCACCACAGAAATGGAGGCTACTGGAGGAGGAGCAGAGGGTGGTCTGGATGGTCAGGGGGCAGCAGCATCAGACTCAAGTCTTCCTGGAAACAAAGTGACTTTTGCAAAGCCAGTCTGGGCTTTGCTGGAAGAAGCAGTGCAGCTGAAAACTGAAGGAAATGCTTTTTATAGAGAGAAGAACTTTCGCTCAGCCATCGGTCATTATCACCGCGCTCTGCTGGTCCTTCGAAGCCTCGACTCTGATGTGATGGCACCAGTGAAAGGCTTTGGACCTGAAAGACCCTCTCTTACATCAGAACAGGAAACTTTACTCAGAAACACACAAGTGGATTGCTACAATAACCTTGCTGGTAGTTGACACCTGTGATCATAACTTTTCATGCAAGTTAAAGTAGAAATACTAATTGAATTACTTGATTATATCTCTTATTTAGGTACACATTCTGCAGCTTACTTTAGTTTAATCACTGCATAAACCTGCATCAGACCATTATATATTTGTTTGTGAATTGTGAATGCATATGTCTGTTTCAGCCTGTTTGTTACAGCGACAGAGTGTTGATTATTCTCGGGTGCTGGAGTACAGTCGACGAGTATTGCAGTGGCAACCAGGTAACATCAAAGCACTGTACAGGGCAGGAGTAGCTACTCTGGAGATCGGGGATGCACAAACAGCCAAACTGTACCTTACACAAGCCAGCAGGGAGCAACCTAATGGTAAGAAGAGATTCAGGATATTGGTATACATAGCAGGATAAAATGGGTGTTGTTTAGTCAGGGAAGATTGCAAGAGCAGTACATCACTGGTGTTGACACTGTCGGTATCTAAGCTGGATGTGTTGAGTTACTGAAAGCATATTGTGTGCATATACCGAGCACTATTAGACTGATGGAAAACTACATGCTGTGTTAATGTGGTTCTTTGGCCCTATCCTGTATGGTTAAGTGTAATATACTTTTATATCTTTCAAAAATAAAACGTAAAATTCTTCCACAGATGCCAGCGTTAGGAAGCACCTGCAGAGGGCAGAGGAGAAACTAAATCAGGAGCTGCAAAAAGAGAAAGCAATGTATCGAGGTATGTTCTCCAGCCCGAAGGACAGCACTGAAGATGGGATTAACCAAACCACTAGAGCTGGCGACGGCATTTAGACAAACCACTCAGTGAGCCAGATAAAACCTCCCCCCACGACGGACTGTACAACTTCAGCAGAGCATTCACTCGTTCCCTTGATAGTGTTACTGTCACCTTTATGAGCCTCAAGTGGGTCTGGTAAAATATGGACCGCACACCCAAAATGAAAAGCAGTCGTGGGACAGCAAATTTGTTGCGGCTGAAAATAGAAAGGCGAGGACAAAAAAGTCGGTTTCCTAGCAACACTGAAATGAACGAAAGTCCAATATCCTGTGCTTGTGCACACTGAAGAGTCTCTGCACTGCTGCTCGAATGCCTTTGTGATTGCAGTTGTCTGTACAGTGACGTTAATCTGGATTTTTCTGAACCTCAGTAAAGTATTTTTTCAATAAATCCCAGTTTCAGATTCCTTTTTACCAGATTTACGGTGTTAGAATAAATGTATTTAATGAAGGTATTTCAGGCACAGTACAAGCTCACTTATAGCTTTCTTTTATTATTCATAAGCCACAAATTTCATACAGCTCATCTTTAATAACTTTATATTTATTTCAAAATCCTGAGAAAAAAGCATGTTAAAGAGTATTTGCTTGGTTTTGGTCATTATCTGGCCAATACGATTGTACTCCAGTGGCATTATTGCCCATAATCAAAGAGAAGTATCACATTCTCACAATAGATATAATGACAAGTTACAGAGCAGCATGCAGGTGGGGGTATGCAGACACTTCCATACTAGTGTTTACAGTAGGCTTTAACCAGTAGTCCAGAGAAGCGTCTCATAGTTCATATTCAGTACCTTAAAGTTAAGTCTTTTCTTTATTATACCACAAAAACATCCCAGAGTAGTGGTAGTGTTTGGCCATCACATACCAGAAACAGCATTCACACTCAAACTATTTAAACCACTTAGGGAGGAATATTTTAAAATATCCATCGTTCTTTTGAACCTCTGAATTATTCACAAGATAAATGTTTGCATCAAATATTCTTTCACTTAAATGTGTCTTATCAGTGCTGCAGTGCATTTTAAACCTCCGTTTTATAAAATTCACTGAGCTTTGGCATTCTCCATTCATGCTGCAGAATGTTTTTTTTGGGGGGGGGGTCATATTTTTAGATTGGCGATATAAAAAGTAGCTAGATCTAAAAATGTCAAAAAAGATAACGAATGGTTGCCGTTAGCAACCATTTTAAAACAAGATTAATTGTATAAAATGTCCGGCTGATTAGAGAACCAGTGTTTCTCTAACAGATTGATAAACTTTAAGCCTGGAAATAAAATCATGGCACTTTCTTCATCAAATATATTATTACATTACCGGGTGTTTTTAATGCAACATGTCCAACGTGACGTTCGTTTACTGTTCAAATCTCACTTTTTTGATGGTTTCCTCTTAAGACTCAGGGACCTCATTGAGCCAAACACTTTCCTTCCCAAATCCCTCAGCGATCGAGAGCGCTGGAGGTTCATCCGTGGAGGAGAAGGAGAAAATGAAGGGGAGGACAGAGGGGACAGCGACTGGCAGCTGCCCTCAAGACTCTGAGAACGAGAGAGGTTAAAGAGGCTGGCGGTAGAGGACAGACGTTTGTCCTCTTTTGCTCTCAGCAGTCTGACCCCTTCATTTTTGCTGCTCCCCATGCTGCCTTGTCCCACGTCTAAAGAGGACACCCAAGGCGCACGCCTTGTGGGCTCCTCGCTGTAGTTGCGGGGTACAAGCAAGCCCTGAGACTCACTCCTGAACAGAGCCCTCTGAGAAAGTCTGAGGCTGGTGCTGCGTCTCTCTCCATCTTCTTTCCCTCTCCTCCTGGAAAACATGGGAGAATTATCTACTTTTGGCTTCTTGTCGCCACTACTGGACGAAGTCTTCACCCTTAGGTGGTCCCGCCTCCAGCTCCCAACACTGTTCCTCCTCCAGCCATAACCGTACTCCGCTCTGTCCTTCTCCTCCTTTTCACTATCGGACTCTTTGCCCCACAGGCGTCCATCAAAGCCTCTCCAGAGCTTGCTGGAGGACTTCCTGGGTATCTGGGCCGCTGACCTTGACCTCGCCTCTTCCTCAGCCCAAACTGAGCAGTAATCCTCTCTCTTCGCATAGCTGCTAACAGTGGCTGCCCTGACCAGTTTATGAGAAGTGTGCTTCCCTCTGTAGAGCCCCTCTCCCTCAATCCTCTTCCACCTGCTCACGCCATCACTTCCTCCTCCACTCTGCCGAAGCGATCCTCCTCTTGGTTGAATCCCTCCATGCTCCAGGGGGGAGGTCCGAGTGTTGTTGTGGGGCAAGGAGCATTGGAAGGGTGAATCCCGTCGGAAAACTGAGAGAGGGGTGGCACCCAGAGGGGATGGTTGGAGAGGACATGGAGGGGAGTGAGCCCTCGGGGCGGGATGTGAGGCAGGGGAGGAGGCAGTGGAGGAGGGAAGTTCAGATGGGGAAGGGATGTGCTGGTAGTGGTAGTGTGAAGAGTAGTGGGGAGACTGAAAATGTTTAGACTGGTATGGGTGAATAGGGCTGCTGGAGTGTGAGAGAGGTGGGGTGAGGCTGGTCTGAGACTGTGGCGAATGGGTGACACTGAGGGAGAGCTGTATCGGTCTCTGTGGAGTCATTTCTGACAGTCTGGCGTAGTCATGTGACTGATCTTTCTGGGTTATCGTGTGAGTTTTACCGTGGCCCCTCGCCTCGCCTGCCGAGTGAGTTTGGAAACAGTCAATATCCAGCTCCACACCTTGCTCCATCAGTCCTACCACAACAGCCCTCGAAAGACCAGAGAGGCGGGAGATCTCTTCCACCATGGGGGAATCTTCGCTGAGTTTGGGACCAGAGTTAGATTCTTGGATTAGGCTACTGCGCTGAGACCCAGGAGCCGATGAAGTGTTTGGACCAAACACCGATTGTCCAGTCTCAGGTGGTGCTCCACAGCTCCAGTCTAATGAGCGACAGAAGGCCGAAGACCCAAATGCTGAACTGCTTCCTGAAGCAGAGGGCACTTCCAGGGAACTGCGGTGGCTCAGGCTGCTTGGACAGGTTGAAATGCGAGAGCGTGACCTCAGCGCTGGGGTGGGTGTTGAAGAAGAAAGCGCAGAAGGGGTTGTAGTAAATTCGCTTTTCAGAGCTCCACAACTCCCATTTTTGGGATCGTCTACCAGCCCGCAGCCGGAGTTTAGACCAGGTGTCAGATTCAAGTTAAGGTTAAGATGCAGATTTATGTTCAAGTCTTCACCAGTTGCTGATGGAAGGTTACCCAGGTTGATTGAATTCCTGGTGCCTTTTTTCCCCGTTGTACTGAGGCTAACTCTAGCCGAGTTCCCCAGCAGTGACTTACAAGGTGTGACGCTGCACCCTGGCACAGTGGAGGGTGTACTGCGGCTCTCAAAGGCAGACAGGGACTGGGTGGAGCCATGGCTTTTGCCTGGGGTACAAAGACCTTTGTGTGTTACTGGACCAGGAGTCGCAGCTAATGAGAGGTCACATGTGGAGGAAGTTACACGGGTGTGGTACTGGCGAGAAAGCCGTGATATGTACTGCTCCAAATGAGTGAGAGATGCCAGCGGGGGAGGCTCCTGAGACTGGGGAGACACAGCCGTGTCAGCGTTTGGCTCTACTGGTTCGTCGTGCTGGGGTCCCTCGGGGTTTGTAGAGGTTGATGGCTCCTGGTTTGGGCAAGTAAAGAGGGGACTCTGGAGGGCAACAGCATGCAGTGGACTCGGGTAAGAATATACCTCTTTGGTCCGACGGGACACCAGGTCAGTGCAGTAGCGGGGATCTAGCTGGGGCTTTGAATCAAAGGAGGAGGGGGAGGAAGTGGGGTTTAGAAGTGGGATGATGGAAGAAATCAGGGAGTCACTAAGTCCTGAGCAAAGATCAGACAGAAAACTTAGACCAGCTGCATCTAGGTCACTTGGGACTGAAAGAGACAAGAGAGGAAAACATTCATTTAAGATTATTTTTTATAGATTTTTGTTCATCCAGATTATAGTAGAGTCATAAGTAACTAGGCTGAAGGTTGGACAGTGATGATGTCTGCAGCCTGCTCACCAGAAACTGGTGTTCCCTCGGCTGATTCAACATCTTCCTGGCTGCTCTCAGGTGCAGCCTGCTGTAGCTGCACCGCACCATCTGACCACAGGATGTCAGTGTTTTCAGCAGACACTGATTGTTCCCACAGCTTCAGGGGTCTGACAGGCGGCGTCGGCCCTCCATGGGCAGCATCGCTGGAGACAGAGTAGCAGGAGTCCGACAGAGAGCTCCCACTTACTGAATAGAAACCTTGACATATAAAAAGAAATCCATGTTGCAAACAATCAGTGCATTCTCTGTAATGTTCTTAATAATGTAGGTGGGGAGGTTTTACATCATCTGTCAGGCAGCTATTAAAGTCTTAACAGAAAGAGTCACTAAAATAAGATACTCTTAACTCAAAGACATCACCTACATAAACTCAGATGGAATTAAAATTCCAGGAAAAGGGTGTCACAGTACTCGCCAGCATTGTTTGACGAGTTTCATGTTGGTGGTTCAGTGGAAAAATACAACTCAGGGAAACTACAAACTTTACAAAACAAAACAAAAAAAAGGAAAAGAATCATTTTACAGCCATGTCTTTGGATCCAAGCTGAATTACCTGCTCAGTTTTCATGAAAAGTCTATTTAAAAATATTGTATATATCAGCAAAAAGCATAGAAATTAGACTTTTTAAGTTTGACAAGAAAGGCTGCAGCTAACAGCAAGAAAATGCTAAATAAGTCAGGGCCAAGTCATCTAGAGTTCAAGTAAATAAAAGTAAAAAGAGCATGGTTAATGTTTAATTAGAAATTGCTAAAGGTGGACTGAAGCTAAGGCAGAAGGTGACAACATGCTGGTATCTGTTCACGTAAATGCTGTTATCAAACGTTATCTATCGTTTCCACCTATAAGGAGTGTTTACCTGAACTGGGTCTAGAGTCACTATCCAGGTGGGCCACACCACTGGGATCCGGGGTCGGAGGAGAGAGCGTGTCAGACGGGGCGTCCCAGGACAGGGTAGACCACCTCGAGTTGCTCCCCATTCCAGATGAAGAGGGGACGGTTGCCTCCCCTGAAGTACTGCCACAGTCCTCTGGAATGCTCTGACAGGGCAACACCATCGTATCTGAAGGAGAGGTTGCCTGGAAAAGAAAAACAAGATGTTAAAAACAAAGATTTAAAATCAGGATTTCATTAATGGTTACATCTGCTCATTAAAAGAAGTGACCAAAAGGCCAGTGGACAGCTGGACGGGATAAAAACTGTATGCTCGGGCATATTTCACATGAATAAAACATGACTCTAATCTCTTGGACATGAAGCTTTCTCTCAGATCTATTGATTTATATTTGGCCGATACATGGAGGCCTGTTCACTGAAACAAGCATTTAGAACTAAAGCAAAGCATCAATAAGAAGAAAATATTCTCATTTAATGTGAAATTACTAAACTTTATGCTTTTGTTGGGACATGAATGGACACGTTGAAGGAGGTGCATTTACTTACCAGCTAAGAAAAGTTTAAATAAACGTCTGATGGTATTATATACAGTGCAGCAGAATTATATCAATACTGATGCTGCAGAAATTCAACTAGTCTGTGTTTCACTGCAAGATCACAATCACTGGGCTGTTGGGTAGAAAAGTGGAGCTAAAACTACAAAAATATAATAAACCAGGACCAGATGATGAACATTTGTAGCTCTTTGCTGAACAGTACTCGCACTGCTTTAAAAACACAACTGTGCACGTCTTTGCTGCTGTTAATACATGTACGACTGTCCACAATGCTCCACCTGAACAGGCAGGAGTAAAGGCGCAAACACAAGAATTATGATCAACAAGTCAGCAAAGTGCCTTCATTCCCCAGATTAGCAACAGCTCACTGGAATTACCCCCATCTCGTCCAGTCATCCTCCAAATCCCCCACCTATCCATCCTTTCAGGACCCCAGCTAGAGCCTCGGCATTAGTCTGATCGAGCCCAAACAACAGGAACACTGTGAGTGGTGCTGATCAATCCTCTTGTTACCGAGGAGACAATACAGGTAGTGACTCACTGCTGGGGTGACAGGAGATAGGGAGGGGGGGTCCAGAGGATAATGGGAGAGGACAGATGACGTAACAAAGAGCAGCCGGAGTGCCATAAGGGAAGGGGTGGTGGTGGTTGGAGCTGAGGAGGAGGAGGAAGGGAAAAAAGTGGGGGAAAGAATTCCAGACTTTGACCCGTCCTCGCTTTATCTCTCGTCTTCCCCTCCGCTCTGTGAGAACCTGTGTCTTGTTTTGTTCCCCTGCGAGTCTTCGGCGAGTGGAAGCTGAGTGGGTGACCAAAACGAGTGCGAGGGACAAAACGAGAGCGAGAAACAGACAAATAACAGAGTGAGTCACTGAGTGAGCGAAGGCAACGGAGGGAGGGTGAGCTGGGAAGAGTGAACGGTTGCCGGGTGAGAGAGAAGGGCATCTTGAAGGACCCCCACCTCCCCCTACGCTTCCCTTGACAAAGAATCCCCCCCCCCCCCACACACACACACACACACACACACACACTCACCCTCTTCTATAATTTCCTGCGAGCCTGCCGCCCCCTACTCACCATAGCTACAGCTACTAGCTCTCTAACTCCTGCTCGCTTCTCCTCCCACACAGACTCGCAACAGCACAACAGGCCTGCGAAATATTTAACTCAGCCTAAACAGTTAGTCTGCATGTGACTTTCTGACATATCCCAACATATCTTCATTTTTAGTTTGATCATCATCATATCTGAAGGCTCAAAATA
This sequence comes from Pseudomugil gertrudae, assembly GCA_037177535.1. Lineage (NCBI taxonomy): Eukaryota > Metazoa > Chordata > Actinopteri > Atheriniformes > Pseudomugilidae > Pseudomugil > Pseudomugil gertrudae. The sequence goes on along the minus strand of JBAMHV010000007.1, from coordinate 16,265,204 downwards.
GGTCTTTAAAAAGCTTTATAAATCTATCAACATACTGTCCCTAAACACAAAATGCCTCGCACATATCAGAATATAATGTTACACAGAGAGCAGAGCATGATCAAATCATAGGAGGGCGGAGGTCTACTTAGAGCCCCGTAATATGATAGTCCTCCATGTGAGGGAGGATTGCAGCCCCCTTTTGCAGTAATGTGCAGAAAATGTACTGGCTGATTGTATGATAATGCCACAGTGATCGCAGCTGCACAAGCAATATCCCGCTTAATAGGTGCATGATGTCATGCACAAGACAAACTGAAGCAGGTCCCTGCTGAAGCTAAGTAATGTGTTCGGACCACGCAGGGAAGTGAGAGGGTTCAGTGGGAAGCTGGTTTCTTATTATTACTTATTGTTTCATGCATTATTAATGCATCTACAGACAACCCACGCGGTGCATCTTCATCTTTGCTGAGAAGAATGATGCACTCCAGCTTTTCTCAAACATTAAGGTGGATTCTGCACAGGAGACCCTGAGGCAGGAAAAGAGACAAAAGCTGTCTCACCCCACGAGTCGGGGTAATGAGTCTCCCTGTAAAGTGATGCTTTCCACTCCATGTTTCCAGACAAGCAGCCTTAAGTAGGAGCGCACACAGGACACAGCTTACAAGGGCTGTTTCGAACTATTTTCTTTATCATTAATTTCTTTTTGTGATTAATTAATAAGTTATAGAGCCTAAGTGTTGCCTGTCAAATCACTTTAAACCATACACTATTTATTTATTGTCACTTAAACACACAGAGCTTCTTCTTTTGAGCAACAACTTTCTGTGTATCGATCAAAATCCCTGCAACTGTTTTACAAATGAATTAATAGACGCTCTGCAGCATTTTCTCTGCTTCTCCCACGCCTTTCCTCTGCCTTATCATCGTCGAGGAGACTTTGTTTTTTTTCACACGAGGGTTCCTCCAACTTGGCCCTGAACATCCATTTTGACGGCAAGAACAGATGCTGACGAGTTTCTTCTAGTTGGTAAAGATTTAACGATTAGAAGACCTAAATGCACATAAATGCATTCAGATTTTCATGAAGCGTCTTCTGTCACAGATAAAACATAAAGACATAAAACCCAAAATGGAAAAAGAGAACAGCTGATGTTGGATTTCAGCAACTATTAGTCATCAAATCCTCTTATAATAAAACACTGCTTTCATTTTTAGAGGCGTGTTTATAAAGCAACAGTAAGACTTACACACTACAGATGAGTCGAGCGAGCTTGTGGACAAAATGACGACAGGGCTCCATCCGTCTGTTACAGCTTTAAAATAACTGCTGTCACGTTTGCGACAGAGCAAACAACAGTTTGTTTCCTTTTATGCAAATATTGCGTGTGTTAGCAAAAGCGGGCCCGGTGGAAGGGTGATGAGCCAGCTTGCTCCATCCCACCGGCAGCCCCCCTTCAGAGGTGAGAATGAGCAATGCTGCCTGGCCTCTCCGCCCATGAGGGGGAACTACAGAGGAGATGATGGCTGGTAGGCAGCATATGAGGAGACGCCTTCGACAAGCTGCTGTTTCTGTCCCTGCACTGATGAAAATTCATTTTCTGTGCTGCAGACCGTTCAGGGAAATGATTTCATTGTGTTTTTTTGTGGATAAATGCACCACTGTGTAAGGTGACCTCCTCTGTGGCCCGGCTTATGGAGCATGTATAAACATGCTGCAGGCTGCTGCTGACTAATGCAACTCACCGGTGTCAGAAACACATATTTTAACAATGTAATAATAGTTTGCTCAGAATGACCACGACGAAGTACTGGTTGCTTCCTTATAATAAGAATAAAACAAGATTTAATGTAGCCGGTAGCAGCTTGTTTCATGGCTGAAAAGAAAATCCAGAATCTGTTGTCGCTGGTTTGTCCAATCTGGAGACGATCCAAAGATAAAAATAACAAACAGATTTTTGTGCATCCAATATATGAAGCTTATATGAAGCTAAACATATAAGTTTAGCTTCAAAACATGCATGCCTGTACACACTGTTCAGCATTTCTGAGGATGGAGTTATCTCCACAGGGAAATAAAACTCCCTAATAAACCATCTTTATAATTTAAAGTATAAATTATTCTATCAATAAACGCAGCAAGAACATCACTCAGTATTCCTTTAACCTTATGCAATCATTATTTTCAGTCTTGATTTAAATAAATAAGCTGTGTGTTTGTGATTTTGGTTTGAAAATACAATTTAATTGATATCTGGCAATAATGTGTAGATCATGTTTGTTAAATATAAAAGTCTAAACAACAAAATGCTGCTGTGTGTGTAAGGCAGAAGAAGAAATCAGATTATTTCTTAAAAAGTTTTTGTCTAAAATAACTTTTTACCTTCTGAAAATGTGATGAATTCATAGAAAAACACAGAGAGCAAAAAGAAATAGAAATAAAATGTTTCCTGAAGCAAACTACTATCACTTCAAAGTAAGGTGGTTTTAAAATGAGTCCAAAACCCTCAAACAGTTCCTGCACTGTTCCTACTGTCACACATTTCATATGAATAGATTTTCTGTGTACGCATTTTTTATTTTCATCTTATTTAACATTGTGATCACCAGTAATGGATCAGAGCAGGTATTACCAGTATCCAGGTCTCGGGATGAGACCAGGATCCTGTTCTCTTGTGCTTCATCAGCCCACATTCCCTTCATTCTGCACACAAAAAGACCTTTGTACCCCTTTCAGAGGAAAGTTTGGGGAATAGGTTGCTTTACATATAGGTGTATGAGCCTGAGATTATGCAGCCTATAGACCAAACTCCCCCAGAAGATTCAGTTTATCCACTTTAATCAGTGATGCTGCAGATCTTTATGTTGCCACCAGAGTAATCAGAATGCAAACCAGGTGTAAAAGTGACCTTTGGAGAGAGGATGGGGCCAAAACAGTGCAGCAGTGTCTGGTTTCTGGCTTGTTTATTAATATTTGCACCTGGTTTTTGTGTAGTCTTGAAGCAGACAAAAGCTGGTCCTGTTTACCTGACCTAAATGACATTTGTTCCATGTGACTGGTGCTGAATATAATAATCAGGCTGCACGCATGGATGATCTGTGGCACCATCTCAATCAATTGTGTATTCAGCTCTCAGCACAGCCATGCGCCACCAGGCAGCAATAAAATCTGTCCACTGAGCCGCTGGGGGACCGGCTTGTTGGCAGATCACCATCAAGCCGCATTCATATTTAATAACCTGGTCATGTAGAGCTGACAGACTGACCTGTTGCCTGCGGGATGTCGCAGAGCCCTGCTCGGGATCCGAAGCGGTGCACTCAGGGGTCACGCTCCCTTCTTCTCCCCGCAGCTCCTCAGCGTTGGCGACGGACCCTCGGTCTGCCAGAACACCGTCCACCATCTCCAGGTGCTTGCACCTGAGCACCTCCAGCTCCAGCACCCCAGCCAGCGTCGCTTTGAGGCGCTCTCCGATGCGGACGCGCTCCGTGCCGGACCAGAGCGAGTTCACGTAGCCGCGGCGCGCGGCCATCCTGGTCGAGCGGGCGCACCGTTCAGCTACAGATACCGGCTGGTGAATAGGCTCAGGTCCTGGGGTGGACAGGACGACACTAGTCCGGGTTACTTAAGCTAACATTGCAGTGGATTTACGCAGCTTTATATATAATCGCGTCCATCTGTAACGTGCCATGCAGCCTGCAGCTCCACTCGCGCGCGGACTGGCACAAGATGAATTAATTTATTGAGGAAACATCAACGACTTGTGTCTTATAATAATCCAGGCTTGATTTCGCGCTGGCATCTTTTATTCCCTCCTCCTGTCAGCCAGAAGCTCTTCTGTCCACTGGAACCATCGTGGTGCTGGACTCTGCGTCCCCAGCGAGACAATGCGAGAGAGGGAGAGAAAAGGGTGATAACGTTACATGTGGGAGCAGGCGGTGGAGAGGAGGGGCCACTGCACAGGAGCTGCTCTGGGATTGGACGTGCAAGTTTTCGAATGAATGCATGAAGAAGCCCCCGCACTGTACAGTCCCATTTCAACGTGCATGGATGGCGCAGGACTAATACCTTCACACTGTCGGTTTCTGGTACTTTATACTTATAAGTAGTCTTATTTTAGCATTTAGAAGAGTCAAATGCTCCAAAACCACACAGTAGTGGTGTGCAGTTTGACTGGAATGTTTCTCAGGTGTACATTTGGTGGAGTCATGGGCCCTAAAGTTAATTATAACCCACTCTGAAGCAGAATAATAGCAGGTTGCATAAGTGAAAACGCCTTATTCATACAAGTAAAGCACGTGTGTATCACTGAAAAGGTGATTGTTGTGATAAACATTGTTGCAAATGTGTGAGGCTTCATCTAAGGTTCTGGCCCCCCAGAAGCAACACAGACCTCCCAGTAAACACTTGAGCTGTTTGAATGCACTATTATCCCTTTTCTTCTGGAAGATAATTTGTTCCAGCTGCTTTGGTTGCAGGTTTATGAATTGCAGATCAGTATTTGATTTGATTATATCTTGGTTTTTCCTGCTGCTTGCTGTGAATTTGGAGCAAAGTACAACGTAACTGTTCCAACTATAGCTGTTTAATGTGTGTTTATCAAAGCAATATATATTGGCATGATAACCCTGGACATTTGGAATAATGTTAGCTGGAGTTATAATGAAACAGAATAAAATATTTCACATATCAGGATAAAATATGTGCTTCTGTAATTTAGGTAAACATAACTTCAGATGAACAGGAGATTTAACAGCATATCATAACACAGAGGTCAAAATGCAGACGTGATGAAGCAGAATCATCTGCAGTGATAACTTGAGCTAGATATTTCATATATGACACTACCGGTCACTGGAATCATTGTAAGGGTCGTTCTCTTTCAGTTCTTTGATTTAAAGAAAACTCAAGTTTCCAACAGAGGGTGAAAATCTTGTTCAGACTTCAGACTTTGACTCGCCTGTTGTATTTTCTATTTTGACCAGATTGATTAAGACAGTCTGGCTTTGTGCGGGATCATTGTCCTTTTGCACGATAACATTTCTGCTAAATTTAGCTGTTAGACAGATGACTTCACATTTGACTCTCAAATACTTTGGCATAGAGAAGGTATGCCCACTCACCCTCTCCACCACTGTGTGTGACAGTTGGCATAAGGCGTTACTGATGTGTACTGTTTGGTTTTCACTATTTGAGCTCTGAGTTATGGCGTTACTGGACCATGTGTCCATGGCTCTGTCTTTTGTTTTTATCTTTTATTCTTCAAAAGAAAGAATCATCTTTCCTGCCAATCCTTCCAAACAAGTTTATTGAACATATATGTTAAGGATGTCCTAATCATTATGACCTATTCTAACTATACTGTCATTGCATTTTAACATTTAACACGTTAACTGATGCTTGAAATGTCTGAGATGTAATTGTTTTCTGTTTTTTGTTGTTTTGTGTAGGTTTTTTCGCACCTCCTCTGAGTTCAGGGTGACATCGTATCCTTGCGGTGAACTTGTGGGGAACTCTTCTCCTCAAAGACTGGACACGGACTTGAACATTTTGACCTTGTGAATAACCTTTTTCTAATGATGAACTCCTTATAACCAAACTGAGGTTGATGGACTTAAACAGGAACTTATTTAGGATCATTGTTGGTAGTTTAAATCTGTGTCATCGTGTTAATACACACTGTTTTTATCTATTCACGATCATAGATGGGTAAAAAAAAGTGTGCTAAAATGTGGATCTATCATTCTAAAGTTGTTCATCTGAAGCTGAATATACAGTTTTATCTTCTACTTACAAAGAGGATGTGCTTTCTTTTCTAAATGAATGTATCCGTTACTCAAAAAAGGAATTTGAGCAAATACTGAATCTGTCTTGTATGTTGTGCTGGGACCAGAGCATAATGGGAGCTGCAAGGTCACTGGACACGGACAATAGAGAGGATGATGAGCAAGCAACCCCCACCAGAAATCTCCCTCAAATTTAATATCCAGATTCTTTTTAAACTCATATTATCTTCATATGATATTTGTGGCTTTAGAATAGGTTTATGATGATTTAGATGTTACAAGCTCGATGGCACTTTCTCATTCATTCATTTTCTATACCGCATAATACGGGTCACCAGTCCATCGCAGGGGAAACACAAAGACACAAACAAACTTACACGTCCATACTTACTCTTAGACCCCTGGAGAGAATTTAGTGTGATCAGTTAACCCAACAAGCATGTGAGGATACGCTCAGGCGAGGCTCGAGCTGCATTATAATAATAAAGTGACTTTACACAACTAATGCATATTTAGAAAAGTCATGTTACAACTTTTTTATTTGAGATGGAAAAGAGATTATTGTGGCTTTGCCCATTTCATGGGAAGACAACACTGCAGGACATATTCACCAAGAATGTCTGACAGGTCCAAGCACTTTGGAGCCACTAACCAGCAGAGGGGGATCTTTACCCACGTTTGTTCGATAAGCAGCAATCTGTCTGCAGAAACACTGGAGAGGTTTGCATTTTCCATATAATCCCAAATAATTATGTTCTTAAAACATTTTTCTTAAATGGATTTCAAACTACTTTAAGATGAAAGATGATAAATTTGTTGTCTTTATTCTACAATCAACCTATAAATACTCTTACAAAAAGAAAGCTGCTGCTGCACATGTTCTTCATCAACCGATTAACTTAAAGTTAAAATAAGGTTCTTATAAAAAAAAGTAAACCTACACAAATCAACTGTATAATAACTCAGCTGCCAAATCTGAGCTTGGATTAGATTTGGTTTATTAATCCCCTTGAGGGGAAATGTGTGTGCTACATGATGTTTAACAAAAATGACAACAGAATCTGGCCCAAAGTTCCCTTATGAAACATGAGCCAAAGATTCTTGTGTATAGTAAAAGACACGAATCTTCAAGAACAAGAGCCTCGTCTTCTTCCAAAAAACCTCCTCAGTGTTGATTTTCACATTTGTCCAGAAACATAACTAAGATATTTATAGTAATCTAGCACCTCAGTCTGCTGACCCTGCAATCAATAATGAGATTGATTTATTTTTTTAAATATATTGTTTCAAAAAGTTATCATCACACCACATTACAGATCCCAGCTCTCACTGGTATAGACACGATCATCACCGGCATGGTGTTGCCTAAAAACCTTGCAGCAGGATGACCGACTGTTGCTGCAATCAGAGGTTAAAGGTCACTTGATTAGAGAGAGCGACATTAACAGACTTTAATGTTTTGCTGATCATAGAAAAGTTCAAATACCTTGTTACCAACAGATCAATGTGACAACAAATCAGCATTAACGATGTCCAAGTTGCAGATTTATTCAGTTTAAACTGGTTTATTTCAAAGCAGAGGTGCAGAAGCCCATCCCAGCTGCACAGGGAGGATTTGTCCTTCCAAAACACCATTAACAGAACAAGCTGAGGTACACGCCGAGAAAAACTCAGATAAAATGGCTACAAGAGGTCAAAGATCAGAAGTTATGTGACAGCAGGCTTTAACTGGAGGTTTGGGAAGGTCCCTTTGTGCCTCTTCATATTGAAGTGTATTGTCACCATCACAATATCGCGTACGTGACATGGTCTCTGATGTCACATGCAGGTGTGACAAAGCTCAGTGTTATAACCAGTATGTGTGAATGTGCTCTGAACCAGCATGCAGCACACATTGCTGGGTCCCCTCACTGTCCACGAGGACTTTATCTTTGTCTGAAAGTGTCACATTTCAACTCCTCCCAGCCCTGCTTCTATAAAACACCAGCAGTCACAGAGACTCGCTGAGGTTTGATTACTTCCACCCGAGGGGACTTCACCGTCAGCCCGGGCTTCACCGCCTCACAGGCACCGTCAGCCTTGCTGCCTCCATCACTAGTATGGCTCCTTATGAGAAATCCATGGAGATGATGCCCTTCAAGCAGAGGAAATGCCTCGGTAAGACGCTCTGGTTGCTGCTGCATCTTCTTGCAGCAGCACAGTGACCTCATGTTGTCTGGTTGCTTGTTTCAAGCTTGTAAAACTCTACACTTCTGTTTAGCCACGAGAAAAGATGAAGTGTGCAGTATTCGGACTAAATTCCCCAACAAATTACCTGTGAGTTGGTTTGTTTTGTGTCGTTCTAACTGGTTTAAGCTCTGGTTTGAGCTCTCTGTAGATCTCAGATGTGTTTTTGTGTTTAGGTGATTGTTGAACGTTACATACGTGAAAAGACTCTCCCTCTGCTGGACAAAACTAAATTTCTGGTTCCCTTTGAGCTCACTTTGGGTCAGTTCCTCTGCCTGCTCAGGTGAATACTTTTTGACCCTCCCATCTATCCGCTTCCTCCTCAGATATTTCATTGATTGTCCCCTTTGCTGCTTTTTATCCATTATGCACATCTCCACTTGTCTTTCAGGAATAAAATTGCTCTGGACTCCTCGCAAACAATCTTCCTCCTGGTGGCAGAAAAAAGCATGTCCTGCATGTCCTGTAGCATGAGAGAGGTGTACTCTCGCTACAGAGATACTGATGGTTTCCTCTACATCACGTATGCCTCACAGGAGATGTTTGGAGCACCTCAGCCTGCTGCCAGGCCGCCTTGCTGAGCCTGGGAGAGAGCAGATGAACTGAACTATGACCAACAGTGGCTAAATCACACAATCCAACTGCAGCAAAAAGGCAGAACTGAGCCAGATGAGACAGTTTTTTTTTGTTTTTGTTGCCTACCTCATCAAACCTGCCTGGATTTTGAAGCACCTAGACTCAATGTGGTGCTGTTTTTCTGTGTGCTGGCTCTGTAACTGATAAGCGAGAGCAACGTGATGAAGACATGTTTTTGGACTGTTAGCTTTAACTTATTAGTTACCTTTTGGAAACATTCGCACGGAAAGGTGAACAAAATACACAATTTACATGTATTTTCTTTTTTACTGAAGACAGTTTTACAGCCGTCTGATCCTTGCTCCATCAACTTAATGAAAATGTTCACACTATAATTATTTTATCTTTAAGACCAAACAGCGGTATCCCTCATTTAGCTCCAATGTAAACAAACACATCTACAGTAATGGCAGCTGAACAACCCTCTCTGTTGCAAAGAAAAGGAAACTGTTTTAGTTGTTATAACCCTCCTTAGCACTTATTTTTCCTCCCTTTTTTATAAATTGCCTCCTCACTTGCCCTATAGAAATGTGAAATATTCGCACAGACGTACAATTACAGGACTCACTCCTGGATGTCATGGGCTCTTATGTGTTCTGTGTCTAAGATAGCAAAATAAATATTCCCCTTTTTTGATGATTTGTCTGTTTGTGATGTTTATAAAGGTACAGAAACAGAAAACATAGTAGTGAGTTAATGCTCCTTAAAATGTTTTACCCCGCCAGGCAGCAGGTCTGTTTTCATTAACCTGTTTCCAAACAGATTTTTTAACATACAGTAGGAAGACATAAACACTTTACAGCGTTTCTCAAACTGAAAACAGCAAAGACAAAATGTCTGTTGATAAAACAGATGTTTTTATTATTGATGCTCATATTGGACATGATGGCAGTTTTCAAACTGACACCAAGCGAACACTTATACTCACTTATTCTAATACACAGCAACTACAAATTCACCTTGTCATTGTTAGAATATGCATCACTGAAACAACCTGAACATGTATCCTCATGTGACCCGTCACCATGCTAGTGACATGATTGGATGTAATGTAAATAACTGCATCCCTGATGTTTGCAGTGCAAATGCAAACACGTAGAAGCATTCACAACTCTGTGAAAGACTGCGTGGTTTCCGTGCACAAAGCCGCACAAAGTGCTCAATATTGTAAAAACACAACAAGAACATTTAATAAGCCTTCACACACCAGAGCACATAACAGCAGTTTAAAAACACAGGTCATTATTGTCTCTTTCACACACACATAAACAGAGCGTATGTACATTCCCCTCACATAAACATAAATTATTCCTCATAACTGTCTCTCAGCTGAATAATGTAGGTGTAAAAGCATCAATATAAACCTCTGTCATCAAACCTCTTGATGCTGCTGTGAGGAAATAATATCTTGGACATCCACATCAGAAGGAAGTCTGTCCATGGCCACAGAGGGTGCCATCCAGGTCAGAGTAGGCCGGGGTCCACACCACAGCCACAGGGCTGCAGTGCAGGGCCCCCGCAGCCACCCCAGCATGGGCAGTAACCATAGCAACAAAGCTGCAGACCAAGCAGGACAACAGAAAAGAACAGTGCAAACAGCATATATGTATATAATCTGTAAGACTGATGATGCTGACGATCTATTCTGGGCCCCTTCTAGTTCATTCTTTATATTAATGATTTTGCATATTGCTCTGGTGATATCCATAAAATATTATTTGCTGATGACACTAATTTATTTGTATCATCAGCAATATAACATAATGGTCCATCTTTGGTCCATCACATAAATGTATGGACCATGTGGAAAAACTCTTAAATGATCAATTGGACAAGGTAAATGCTGGTTTCAGTGTACCGATAATAAATTATCCTTAAACACTACCAAAACTTTCTATGTCACGTTTTCCTCAAACAGAGATAAACGCAGTGATTTACATATAGCTATAGATGGTAGAAAAAGTTAATTCCATAAAATTACTTGTAATTGTATTGAATCAATCGACTAATTTTAAAAAAACATATTGATGATTTGATTAAAAAATTATCCAAAATTGTAGGTCTATTCTTTAAAGTTAGACATTAGCTCCCACCAAATGCACTATCGTCATTGTATAGATCTCTGTTTGAGCCTCACCTGAACTACTGTAACATCATATAGAATAATACTTACCTACACCTCAAAACTACTTGTACTTGCTGCTTGGATTAGATTATAACTTTTCATAAACTCTTGTGTTGTTATTTCTAGGCCATTTGCTGCAACACAACATTATCTGTTAATTGTTTGTTATGTTTTTTTTATTTAGTTTATTCTGTTTATTCATCTTCTCAGACTCTGGATCTACAACGAAACGAATTAGTCCATGCTATCACTACAACTTCTGGTCGATCATTATTTTGTATTTTGTTTTATGGTGGTGGGTAGGAACCAAGGCTATAAGCTCAGCTTTTTTTGGGGTCTGATTTTTTTTCTTTTTATTCACAAAGAGAGATAAAATATACGAGTTTAGAAAAAAATTAAATAAAGATATACATAGCTGTGGAGACATTAGCAGCCTCTGTATCCCCCCCCCCCCGGTTCTCTGGCAGATTGTTCCACAGTTGATAGCCATGGTGATAGAACAGGGATCCTCGAGATCCGCAGTCCTGCAGGTGTTAGGACTTTCTCTGCTGCAACACACCTGACTCAAATCTGTTGGTAATTAGCAGACTTATGCCGAGTATGATGTTAAGCTTTGAATAAGTCTGCTAATTAAGAGTGTGTCAGGTGTGTTGCAGTAGGAAAACATTTGCAGGACTGCAGCCCTCCAGGACCAGAGATTTCTATCCCTGTGAAACAGTGTTTCTCAATTCCAGTCCTCAGGCCCCCCTGCTCTGCATGTTTTAGAGGCAACCCTTTGTTAGCACACCTGAATTCAATGAATGGCTCGTT
>JBAMHV010000007.1:16207497-16253544 GCA_037177535.1 Pseudomugil gertrudae | reverse complement strand
TGTCATGGACAGGTTCATGAATTTGAGTCAGGTGTTGGATAAGAACATGCGTAAGACATGCAGGGCAGGGGGGCCTAGAAGTGCACATTCCTAGTCCAGAAAGTAGAAATCCTGTCCGGCAGCTGTTCCATCCAGTCACCAAACCAGCTGAATTTAATAAGAACAGTTCATCTGGCGGGTAAATGAGCCTGTTAGTGAAAACACCTGATCTAAATGTACATGTATGAGCAACATTTGGTGCCACGTGGCTTGCTATTTCTGCAAGACAATGTCAAAAAAAATTCACTTTTATGCAGACATTTAGCTTCAGTCCAACCCTGAGATACACTGAAAATATTTAATGGTACAAGAATATGAGAGCTAAGGTGGATATTAAAACCATGAAAAGTAAACACCTAGGACTTTTTAGTATTACTTATGGCATGCATTATTAACCAGGGCTTTGCTCTGAGTGCGTTCCTGTTATTTCTTTTAGCTCTAATTATTTGTTCTCACACATATAGGTGCTTCATTCCTCACCTGCCTCTGACAATCGGCGCTCCCACCGCATGGTTGTGTTATATAAGCTCGACTCATTCAACTCCCTGCTGGGTCAGTGTGTCAGAGGGCTGAACGGCTTATTTTTAAACCTGGAGGGGGTCAGTGTGATCCAAAACATGAATAGAGGAGGCAAGGGAACAAGGCAGCGAAGTGACGGGAACACAGATGAGGAACAAAGTGTCAGAGGCAGAAAAACAAGGAGAAACTGCTCCATAAACAGTGGATGAGAAGGAAGGAAAAGGGGAAAAATAAGATAAGAGGAGCAGGGTGACATCCTTACAGAGGTCTACTGGGGAAAAGGAAGCAGTGTAAAGGGAAGATATACAGTGGGTAGTGGGTTGACAGCTATGCAAACACAGTGTACAGAAGCGCAGGGATGTGGAGATGAACCGCCTCTCACTTCACACCACAATGGCCATTCCAGCAGCTTTCCGTCATTCTGGAGCCAGAGGAGCAACTGATGGATGTAAATGATCTACACTGACAGAGCTCAAAGGGAGGAATCTTTAACATGTTATATAATACATCCCACAGAATGCTTATCAAACTGTCACAACCATGTCAGTCCATCAGCAGATTCCACCTCCCCAACAGCTAAACATGGAGGAAGATGATGCACGATTTCTTCTTAACTTGCTCTTAATCATTTTATGATTCACTGATTTTCTTTGTTGCTACCTTTTACTATTTTTATTGCTTTATTTGCACTGTCTGTTATGCTTTTGTTTTATGTAAAGCACTTTGAATTGCACATAAAAGGTCCTGTACAAATAAACTTACCTTTGAAAAGAGGCACAAAGGAAACGATTGTGTATGAATTAGCCATCCAGTGAGCTAAACTCAGGCCTGTTCTAATAAAAATGTACTGAGGGGTCCAAACATAACACAATGTTTTGTCATTAAACTTTAACAAAAGAAATACAGTTAAAAGAAAAACAAAAATGAGGGAAAAGTCCAAATAAAATAGAAGAAATCTGTGAAGCCTTTTAGTGCAGAGTTCAGCTTTAGCTGCAGTGGATTCATGCAACAGACCTACTGATGCAACTTGTAATTACTTTTTAAGACACAAGAGAGCGCCTCTGGACTTCATTGCACATGAAACATCATGTGCATCTGATGGGAGCTGCCAGTCCTGTGAGTCAGTGTGCAGGCAGAGTGCGTTTATGAGACAGAAACGCATGACTGTGAGTGTAAAGCTGCACAACAGTTTGGTCAGATTAGAGTTGCAAGTTGCAGCTGATGGATGTGGCAGTGTTGGCATACATGTAGCACAGATCATTGTGCAGTTCTTGGTTTGGCATCTTCTCTCAATACAGACACATTTTAATAGAAAAACAGCTGCCATCATGGTTCAGCTTCTGGGGACCCGTTCTTGTGTCTGTTATATCACAAACACATGACCAACCTTCATACCTGTGTGTATGAAAATGTTTAAAAGGAAAATAAACGTGGAAAAGCACTTCCTGTTCTTCTGTTTATAATTTGTGCACCTCTGACTGAGCCTAGGATGACTGAACAGTCTCCACATATCCGCTCTGCTACAGAGACGAGACCAAAGTGTCTCCTTCCATCAGTTTCCAATTTGTCTTGAAAAATATGCAGCCACATACGACTCTTTTCCAGAGTAAATGACCTTCTATGTCCTCCTGCAGCCTCTGAAATGTCCGATGTGGCCAACAGAGGGCAGAAGACACCACATGAAGAACATGGTAAGGAAATATCTTTGAACACCCCCTTTTTAAAACTTACTCTTGGGTTTAAAATCAGTGTTTCCAATAATCTGCCTGGGTAAAATGAGTCAAACTATTGTTGGGCAACACACCGACCCCATGCTGCCTCCCAGTACGCTCACGTGCACCGTCATCGAAGAACAATAGTGCTGCCTAACAGTAACAAGCACTACTGTAATGTGTGTCATTAAAAAAAAGCATGAAACAAGTCACACAGTGCAGTACTCCTTTTTATTTATCTGGCAAAATAATAAAAAGGTAAGCGTTCGTAAAGAGTCTAACAGTCAGAAATACAAAAATATAGATAAAGCAATTCTAATAGTTGTTATTTTCTCCTCTCCAAATGGAAAAACTATTTCTTTGGATCCACATATTATATATCGACTCTATACTTAGAAGACATCTTTACACAGGATGCATAAATCCATGTTCAACCCCATCATGCAACCAGCTTAGTTTCATAATCCATCTCTGTCCTTTCAACACCCTCTCCTCTTTTCTTGCCACTTAGATACCTGAATATTATCCCTTAATGCACAAAAATGGACTTCCTTTCCCAGCCCCCCCAGGAACCCTCCAGTCTCTCTCTGGTGAAAAAGATCACAGCATTGCCTCCTCAGTGTAGAGAGGAAGCTTAAGGACTCACAGCTTGATGGAGGATGGTGCTGCTCATGCTTGTGATTGGACTTTTGTGTAGAGTTCTTGACATGAGTGTTGACTTGTTTTTCCCCTTCTTCCTGGACCTTTAGTCCTGCTCCACAGTCCCACGCTTGGATGGGGGCACCAGGTGTTCAGGCAGCGTAGGTGGCAGCTCATGACCTTCCAGCTTCACCTTGATCAGATGGTTGGCCAGGGCGAACTCTTCGTCATCAAGCAGGCCATCTTTATCCACATCTGCCAGCTTCCAGATCTTTCCCAGGACTGTGTTGGGCAGCTTGGACTTCAGCATCTCCTTCTTGGCTGCAGCACCGGACACTTTGCCATTGATGGGAGAGAGGGTGTAGAAGATCTCATCGTACGTTGGTTTGTCGCGACCCACCACCCATTCCAGCTCGTCGATGCCTTCACTAGCACCCTCTCCGTAGCCATGGCCGAAGGGACCGCTCATAGTTCCCTCGAAGGCTCCACCCTTGACAGACTGGCTGGGCATGGAGGCCTCCTCCTGGCGCACCAAAGCCATGAGACGTGCTATGTCATTGGCAAGCATATCTTCTACCGCCTCTAGTAGTTTGGGTTTCAGCGCTGCAAATTTGGTGAAGTCTTGGCCATTTAGCAGCTCCTGAAGGGATGGAGAGGAGAGAAAACAGGAATTGGTGATAGAAATAGATCAGTCTTCAATGGATACCAACAGGAGTAGCGTACAAGAAGCAGGATTTCCTGACAAACCAGGAAAAATAAATCTCATTCCCATCCTGGCCCATCCTGAAGGATGAGGAGCAGGAAAGAAGGGCAAAGATGTAAAGAGTAAAGTTTGGAAGGTCATTGTACTCAGAGGTTTGTTTCTACACTGGATGAAACAAACAAAAATAACCGTTCCATCATATCTTTTTCTCCAGATACCACAGTCAGATGTGGAGGTGGCTACGTTGCTCTATTTTTAAGCTCACCTGCATCTTTGCAAGGTTAGGGAAGTCTCCAGGTGAGATTTGGTGCTCCTTCTCTATTTTGTGGTAGATCTCTCCTAGGTTGCCGATGAGCTCCTTTTTCTTAGAGTCCTTTCCAAACATGCTGGGCATCTCCTTTTTCAGAGAGCTGATAATGTAGGCTTGCACCTGGATGTCAGCACAAAGAAAGACCTTTTTAGTAATTATTAAGCTTTTGTGATAACAGTTAGTCTTCTTTTGTCCTTGATTAAACTGAGAAATACGGTAAATTCATAGATGGAAGTGAAACACAAAACCCATCTGTCTTTAAACACGAGGGGATGAACATGAAGTCACATGGTTCTTTGTTTCAATGCTTGAGAAATTATATTCGCTGTATTCTTCTGGTTAATTCAAAACAAAACTAAAGACTTTTTTAGCAATCCCATCCTGTCAAAAAGGAGAACATTTTGTGGAGAGAATGATAAAAACAAGAGAAAACTATGTAAGAAAAAACAGAACTTTCTAAACTGAACAGTAATATCACTGTATCCATGAAACCATCTCAACATTGAACATTTATCGTGATACTTTGTAAATGTTAGGAGCCCCCATCAATTATTGATTCCAACAAATCGCTGTGCAGGCCAGAGGAATTTCTCTTCAGGTGTGATGGAATCCTGCATTGTTTTGTGACTTCTCACACAATACATTCATGTCTCAAATTGATGAGTCTGTAGGGAGCCCTGACATGATGTAGCCATTAAGTGACGCTACACAAATTAAGCTGAATTAAATTTTGTCAGCACTAAATAACACAGCCTCGGTTAATCATGTGTGTAATTAAGCAAGGGCAAATTGAAAATCAAAACTGTGTAAATGCTGAACATTATAAAAGAACAACAGCTAGTATGACTGAGGTGTGAGTGGAATAGAAATTATTGATGCTGACCTTGGCGAGCCGTGCCCGTTTGATGAGGTCATTGAGTTTGCGCAGAGCTGCGTTACGTGGCAAAGATTGGATGTCCACGAACAGATCCTGTTCTTCTGCCTCAAACAACTTCCTGTTATCGGGCACCAATAGGGGCTGGGCCCAGAATGACCCAATGTACACGCGCACAACCTAGAACAAAGTTTGCACGGGTTAATTTCAATTTCCCCTCACGTTAAACCCAACTACATCCACATGAGAGGAAATACCTCATTCTGTAGAACAATACACCAGGAGATAATGCAAAATAACACTTAAATATCTAAATGTGAGAAAAATGCTTTATTTCCTGTTTAAAGTCAATGAATAATGATCGTGATCCAAAGGTTTCTCTGGGATCAGTTGATGGATATGGCTCTGGATCAAACATTAACCAGTCAAAGAACAATTATACGACCATGTCACATGATAGGATGTGTGATTTAAAAGGGAAGGTATTAGAACTGCTTTTCACTTTCATTACATTGGGACTATTTTCCCATGTGTTCTGATACAGAGACAGCCTGAGAACATGAAGTTCTTGATTGCTGTTGTCCTTGAAGTCATCCGACCTCCATCTTGACTTGAAAAACAGTTTCAAAACTCTGACACGACCAATTACTAACAGCAGTCGGGATATTAAATTATCTTATAAATATCAAAATAAAAAATGTATACAAATATGACACAACAATAAAAATAGGAGATTATTTTTACCTCAGGTGTGTTGATGATTTTCCCCAAAGACCACATTAGAGCTCCGTAAACCCTCATCAGCTGCTGAGTGCTGATCTGATCCGCCTTGTTTAGCACCACACGCATTTTGTCTTCATGGTTCTTGAGGGCACGGATCACCTCCGAGAACTCATCAGAGATGTCCAGCTTGTGCGCATCAAACAGGAGGATGATGCGGTCCACGCGCTCAGCGAACCACTCCAGCACGGCAGCAAAGTCATAACCTGGGAGAGTATAGACAGGCTCTTTAGACACTTAATTTCAAGACCATCAATGATAGAAAAGATTTCCTGTCTTTAAGTTTAGCACTGTTAGCATGTGAGGTATTCAAGTAAGTTTCTTTTGACAGAGTTCAATGACCCAGTTACACGATAACTTAAATCATGGCAGAGGTTGAAGGTTGTATGCACAGAGTATCACTCATGTTGATCTAATAATGTTTTAAAACAAAAGGGGGAAAAAAGAAAGTGTTTCAAGAGGCTGGACTTTTCCCTGTGCTTACTGTTTAACTAGGTGTACTGAGAAAATAAAGAGACGTGTATTAAAAGGCACAGACAGAATAAGAATGCCTCAGAACAATCTGACCTGTCAATCTAAAGTATGCATCAGCCCCGAGAATGAAATGAACTACATCACTGACCAAGTCCTGCAGTGTGGCCTCAGGATGTTTCTATCCCATACAAAGCCCTGAAACTTGTTTTATTAACCACTCTATATAGTTATTTCATGAAGAAAGAAGCTAGAAAATGACAAAACTGGCCGGGTTTTATTATGGAGAGACTAGGTAGATGTGGTTTTAATCAGTGCCTGTAACATCTGATCAGAAAGAATGCAGCTGCTCTAAAAGCTCATCCTGGCTCCATCAGATCTGCAGCACATGCATTCCAACATGGCCAGCTTTTCTCCCTATCCAATACACATACACAAAAGAGAGATACAACAGATAAGGGACAATGACTGAAAGATGAGGAGTGACACTAAAAGGTAAAAGGAGGGAACACAGTAAAAGCTAAAAGTAAGAGATTACTAAACAGAGGTAGAGGTAGACAAGCTGACTGGAATTACAGACACACAAAAGTAGAATGGGAGACAGTTGAGGACATCTGTTCATTTTTTCCTCAAGCCTGTTTTTAAACACACGTCTGGCAATCAGACAGGGACAGCTGCTGAAGCCCAGACTTACTTATAGCATCAACAACTGCTATGTCTGTACCATATACACTGCATGGACATGCAAGGATCGAGACATAAACTCATGTCAAACATGGACAGAGTTCAAAATCATGTCCAGTGTAGGAATACATGATATGCCAATCAATACCACCCACATATCAGTACATAACCACCAAGTTACAGTGAGCTAGAAAACTCACCATGAAGCCTAAATATTGCCAGGCACACCTTACATGAGTTGATGTGCAATAAAGTCTGCAAACCAACATGCATCTCACTTTTAATTTAATTCCTAGGTGCTCCAAATGATTAAAAAATACTTTGATAATATATCAGTACAAATACAAAACAACTCCAATTAAACTAGAACAAGCCAAGTTTGTAGAGTATGAAATCATCCCTTTTGGTAATTTCTAATCTAATTCCTGGAAAGGGAGGACATTTTCCTAACAAGTTATTCATAACATCACTGTGCTGCAGGGCTTCGTGTTATGAGAAGAAGTTTTGAAAGTCTCAGCTTGGCTTCGGAGAAATCTTTCTCCTGAATGGCTTTAACATGTGAATATCGTCATCAGCAGTGATTATGGGAACGATAGCAGACAGGCCTGCAAAAAGGACTTGTTTTTGCTGTTGTTCCTTCATTGTTAAGAAATTCACACCAGCTCATACATGCTGACCTAATCAAAAAAGAATGTATAGTCATAAAGTTGCACAATTAAAAAAAATGCAGAGTATCAAATGAATGAACTCTGACTTCCATGTGTGCGTTTTTAAAAAGCTTTTGCAGCTATGTACTTATACAAAGGCATAAATTATAAATGGTGAAATGCTCAACTTTAACAAGTCACACATGCCACTTGTTAGCTGATTATCATTGAGGAACGGCAGTAAAACAATGGCTTCCTGTGGGCTGGTACAAACCTGATATCAGCCATGATTGTGCCAAAACACACACATGCCCGTCACACATGAGCTGTACCATCTACTTAGTTGTGTTTACACATGACATGGTCCCAACAGTATGTTTGTAGAGTACAGTATCGTGTTTATATAAAACAGAGTAGAAGATGACGTGAGTGAGACTGTATGTTTTAGGAAGGGAGTAGGTGTCAGAATAAGAAGTATGTATGTCAGGAAACAAAACGGATGTTCTTTGCTCTCAGTCACTGCAGCGTGTGTAATCTGCAGATTAGTTTAGTCTAATTTAATAATGTATAGATTTCTTGGAAGAGTTTGTTCTCAGAAAATTGTAGATTACATTCAAAGTGCCATATAAATACAAGATTCATTACTAAATTGAAGTGAAGTAAAGACGGCCTTGGGAAACTGCTACGTTTGTCATTTTAGTCCACTTCCTTTACTAGGGCTCATAAGAGTCAACAACTTGCATGTGCATTTCCTCTAAAGCACCTAAAGTTAGGTAGAAAAAGCAGAAGCTTTGCTCAGCAGCACAGTTATCCGCTGCTTTTATTCTGTAAGATCATCAAAAGTCAAATGAAAACTGTATGTGGCAATAATGAAATGACCCCATAGGGCACAGTACTGTACGAGTATGTGGAAAAATATTAATTCCTATATTTCCACAGAGCACATAAAGACGTGCTCAAACACAAACATCTATATAGATGAACTTCAACGTGCAACAAATAAAACCTTTGCTACTGTCAAGCTGAGAGGCCCTCCAACACATTTCGCGACTTGGCAAGATTTTGCCTTGAGGGTGAAAAAAAGTAGTTAAATACAGGTTTGACAGCACTGCGAAGTAAGATTGTGACAGTTGTCTTTGTGCAGCTGATGCAAAGGAAAAACACCAATGAAAGATCTGGAGAAGGGAAATAAAGTCTGTAGGTAGCTGAAGGAGATTTCCGTTTTATATCTCAACTTGCAACTTCCTGTGTGGTTATGTTTGCATATGTGAATATATAGTGCAAGCACTACCGGAAGAGAAAAGGCTTGATAACATGACTGTGTGTGTGCGCGTTGAAGAGACCTCTGCTTATCCTCTGTTTTTCACCAGACAGGATTCCTGGAGTATCGATGATACTGATGCTCTCCAGAACGGGGTTAGGCATCTGGGCACACATGAACCTGCAGAGGAGACACGAGGAGGACAAATGAAGGGAGAAAATGAAAGTGAGAGAAAACAGAAAGTAAGAGAAAAAAAAAATCAGATGTGGGGGAAACCAGTTTGGTCACAGATGTTTATACACAAGCTTGACTTCCAACAACATCATTGTGGAGACGCATGAAAACACAAAAGGAGTAGTAGCTAGATGGGATATTTCTCCAGGTACACTTTCAGTTAAGAACATCAAAGAGTGTATTAATAATCATTCTGACATGAAATTGCATGATGATCATAAGGCAACAACTATTATTTAATCCATTTTATTCACGATACCTCATTGTTTCTGCTATCTTTTATTTCTGAGTAATGTGATGTAATTCCTGTCATAAATGCTTGCAGCAGTGCAGGTCACCTGTGTAGACCACACCTTAGGCTGTGCGCATAAACTTCAATCAAGATTATCTTGTTAAATGTTTGACCGCAAGCTAACATTAAACACAGTTTAGATAATGTTGCTACAACAGAAACTGCAGGATGATATAGATTTTCCAGACAGTGTGGTGAGGTGTTGTTTAAAGTAGACCACTACTGTTGTAACATTAACAATGATTAAAGCAGCAATCATTTGAACAACACATTATAAGCTATAAAATTATAGTCTTGAATTGTTCCCAGAGTGAAAGAATTCACACAACACAAACAGTCAAGCTGTTGTGCTGCAGTTTCCATTTTAGTGGAGAGTCCCACCAAAACCAGAAATTAAGTGAATAGTCACAAAGATGTGTACTATAAAACAAGTTTTACATCAACCCACAATGTCTCAGTCAGGACAAAGGGGTTTGTTACAATGCACCACATCTCATTCTGCTGCCTCTTCAGCCAAACTGAGCAATACTCACAACATGAGCTCAGAGGCACCAGGTCATAAGACTGGGAAAACCGTGCTTTTGCATTCCTGCTGTGAACACACTGAGAGCAACCCCCCTCCACACACGCACACACACACACGGCCCAAAACACAGGTCACGTACGTACCTCATGCAAAGGGGAAATGGAAAAGTTAGCAAAGACAAAGAAATATGGAAAACTGGCCTCTTGTATAGAAATCCTATGCATGGTATTACATGACAATAACAGTGACAGCCAAAGATAACAAACATACAGGTTTTTCCCCTCTCTCATTCACACATTGTCTCCCTTATGATATCCAGCAGGAATCTTGGCTCAGATTTTCCACTGATCTGTCTGTCAAAGCATTTTTCCACAAAGGAAATCATTTTCAGATCAGCGAGAGCAGGAATTCCCAGAAACAGTGGACTTCATGGATGTGAGGGCCAAAAATATTCTGAGATGCTCTACTGTGTGGCTATGAAAGTAGAAAGTTCACTTTCACTTTAGCGGATTGTTTCACATGAAGACATGTGAAAACATTTAACATCAGATCTCTTTTACAACTAGAAATGACACAAGATCTTGCCCTTCTGTCCCACTTCTTGACCTACAACCTTCCTTCACATCGTAACGTCAGCTTCCCGTAGAGAAGAGGAAACAGGGTGGCTGTCGTTAGCACTGGAGAGGTCAACAGATAGATTACAGCTGTCACCTATCTACATTTGGTTACTGTAAAGTCTTGGTTTGTGTGGGTAACTAATGTACTATTGTATTCATAGCTGCACAATTCTTCAAGAATATGTGTCATGTGCTCTGTAAGGGTTTACAAGGATCAGTCCCTACCTTGGTGAAAAGCAGAGTCAGCGTCCTGGAATATCAGGACAGGACAGTGTGGGCCAGGGTGGGTCAGAGCGGAACTTAAGCTTTGCTGACTCCAGTTTTACTGACTAATGGCTTACAGAGAGCAGAGAATTACACTGGGGCCCCCTGACAGAGCAGCATGGAAAATAAAAGGGAAGAAAACTTTTTTTTTTTTAAATATGCTTTGTGGGGAGGTGAAAAATTTAAGTATTAAGTTACTTGTGTGGAAACCCCTTGAACAAAAAAAACAATCATTGTGCAAACAAGAAGTAAACAGAAACCAAAAAGCCACAAAAAAATAATAAATGCAACAGTTTGGCAAAATTAAAAGCAAGCTGTAGGTGTGAAAATCTAGGACTGGTTTCTGTTTACTACCTCCATAAATAATAACTGGTTATACTGAGGGCAAGTCCCGTCTGAGCCTGGTAGTTCCAAGCTAATCCACATATGAAATAACTATAGTTAAGAGCAAAATCATAGAGGTCTTTACTGTCTGCTTCATAAAAAAAAGTTAATTAAAATGTGACTTTCCTGCACTCGTCACCACTTCTATGGGGAATAAGAAAACTGAACTGTCCAAAAAACCAGAATACATATTTTTGGCTCACAAAAGAAAAATGTCCCATTACCAAATGATCTGTTTGAACAGGTCAAATAAACTCAATATTATATGTTGTGTTAATCAGGTGATCTTCAAGCCAGTGTGTTAATACTCAAGTCTGAATATGCCTCTAAGACAGAAACTAAATTTAAAGAATCACAAGTCTCATGAGACCACAGCACTTTATAGTTTGACAAATGATGCATCAATGGACAATAGCCTTTGTTTACATGCAATCTTATCTGGTTTCCTCCTAAGCCTCTAATAAACTCTGAAAGCTTAATCAAGACATTTAAAGTCAAACACCCACTACTCATCAAAAGTGCCACCTCAAAAAGCATTGCTTTACTTTTCAGAGGTTGCTTTCATAAAAGATAAGGACAACACAACACAATCACAGGAAGAAATATGAGTGGATAATGGGAAACAGACCAAAATGACCTAGTGCTTACTAGGATGTTTAAATTACCATAACATATTTGGTCATCGGAAGCCAATACCAGATTAAGATCATGACAGGTAACAAATTAGTCATTTGTAAGAGGTTTATTTATTCATCTGTGTAGATAAACAGACACCAAGACACCCCACCCCCTTCACCCCACCCCCAGGAGAGAAGGGGACATCCCCACATCCTCTACTACAGGAAGTGAAGAGATGTTAAGAAGTCTGACATCATTACAAATCTGTAGCACAACAGTATTCAGGTCTTTTTTAGCTTTACCAGGCTTAGTCATACTGCCTCTGACTCACAACACCTTGCACTCTGAGCCGGACTGGGAGGAGCTCATTTCATATAAATGGAGCCCTTTGAGCTTTCCGGTGTCCTTGGTTGGTCCTCCTTTTTTTTTTTTTAATTCATTTTCTTTTATTCATTGGCACACCACTAACCACATATTCCTCTATTAGCTGTTGATTTCCCTTTCATTTCTCCTTTTACGCTACACTTGTCCATAATTTCTACATTAATATGTTTCATCAAATAGTAAAAGTCCCACATGACGAATAACCCTAAATCAACTGATTTTTTCTATTGGCTCTGCATTTACATTACATCCAGACATCAATAGTAATTTGGGAATTGCTCTGAATGTTTTCTTAGAATCCACCTTATCTGGTTCAACAATATAAATCAAACCACACTGATCTAAATGTCTGAACAATGATGATGAAATTACTACCAATGTAGCAACTTCACTACTGCAATAAATATGGCACTATATCCTTCAACCATTTGTGATGAGACTTTGTAAGGCCTACTCACTGGTGGGTCTTCTGGTTGGTTTGCAGCGATATGGCTGGTTGAACATGAAACTTATGGCAATGACATTTAAGGGCAGAACAAGGTCATCATGTTCCCAAGCAATGTAGCTTACAACAATTTCTCCTTTCATGAGGTCATGCTGTGATATTAGGACAGAGAGTGCCTAGAAGAATAAGTACCTGGAGAGGGGTAAAGTTTTAAGTTGAGTGGCAAAGTTCGGTCCAAAGTGAAAGGAAAACCTTTTAAATGGGATAATATGTTAGAAAGCCCCTTCTTGTCCTTTGCTTTGGTGTGCATAGAGTGGGTTTGCCACCTGTCTGAGACAAAACGCTGCATTTAACATGAGATAAGAGAAAAGTCGCACATACTTGGCTCTTTTTCAAAGATTGTGCAACAGCATACCTGTACCTTTATCTAAAAAAAGCGAGGTTCGTGTTAGGACTTGAAGGAAGAATATTTAAAACCGGGAAGATGTGTTGTTTGAAGACATTTCTTCACAAACAAACGGATTAATGTTCAATTCAAGCATGACATTAAAACATGACATACTTCATTCAGAATTTAGCTGATAGCTCTGAGAGTTTCACTTATGCATGACACTTTCCACTTTGGTCATGGTAATATCATAAATGAAGAGCTTACACTGGCATTACCTGTTGAGAAAGGCATTTCCAAAGGCGTTGAGCTTGCGGAAGGGCTTCTTGGGGTCGACAACCAACGCGTTACCCGGTATCACTCCTTCCTGCTCGCCATGCATCACCGCGATGAAAGAGTCTGTGGTCGGCTCGGGGCCAATACGCATACCGGGGAAGTCCTGCTCCATCAAGTGTCGGATGAAGGTGGTCTTGCCGGTGGAGTACTGACCCACCAAAAGTACCATGGGCTTGTTATCGAAGTCGGCATCTTCGAGTGCGGGAGAGTGGAAGTCGTGGAATCGATACGTGTCCTCCAGAGGGAACAGTTTGGTTCTGTAAAGCCGCCGCAGCCCCTCAGACACATTCTGAAACAGCTCTGGGTCCTTTTTCATGGTTTTTCTGAACATGGCCGTTATTTTTTTTTACCTTAATTGACACGACTGTGTCAGTCTCCCCTTGAATAATTACCTAAGTTAATGGTGTGGGTCTCTAACACCGCCAGGAGATTAACTGCCTGCTGGAAGGAAGCGACGACTGGGCGAGGTCTTGGAAGTTTTTGTCCCCACCCTCCTCTTCGTTAGCTAGCCAGCCAGTAGCCACGCACTACGAGCTTCACTCATTAAGCGAGGACTCCCTCTTTAGCGGACTTCGGTCGATGTGGCACAGTTAGCAGCTGTTCACTTTAAATACCTACCCCGCTTACCATCTAACGTGACGCAAAAGTCCCGATAATAGCTTTCAAATTAGCTATTCGTTTAGCAGCGACTGTCAGTCAACGAACCCCAAATCAATGACTGTGACACGCGGACACCGGAAATGATGCGAATATTTCACATTAAAACCTACAAGCCAATCCAGTCTCAACTCAAAGTGGAAAAACACATGTTACTACATCTACATATGTTTTCAACTAATAAAACCCAATTAACCGAAAATGTGTATTAATTTATCATTGTTTTTTTAGCCTGTTTTGTGGATATTAACATACACTAGACACAGAAATAATCATCTTTGTTACTATACCATCATAGGTGTTGCCCGTTAGTGTAGGCCTGAGTATATGATACATTTTCCTCTCCCTTTGTGTTTACTTTCTTTCTGTCTTTCCAATAATGAATAGATTATAGATTCAGCTTGCTCCACCAAAGCAATAAGACAACTATGTTATGATTTGTTTGTTGTATGTCACAAATTCCATCATACATATGCTTTGCATCTGACATTACATCTGTTTGTGGTTGCCTTATTAGTCATCTGATGTTCATTAATAAATTGTTCATTTGTACAACACATGCTTTGTGTCTATTTTAGCATTGTGTGTATTGTTTGATTGCTCTTTTTGTCAATTTTTTTATCCTCTTGGGTTCATGTGGCATGTGCATTGTGTTAGTCTTATTTTCATATTTTTAAGCATTTAATTTGATTGTTTTTTAAAATTGTTTTAACATGTACTCCTAATATCACAGCACATGTAGAAAAAACAGAAGAGCTTTTTCCTTTTAGTATAACTTGCAGTTGTATTTTTTTATAAATATTAAATGGAAAGTATCATCACCCACAATATCCATCCAGATGTGGTTCAAAAGACATGCATTAACAGACAGAAAGTTTCTAAAGCGAGTCATAAAATAGGATAGGACTTTAGAAGGAACCAGCTTCTGGTACGTATACAGAGCCAGATGCAATGCAGAGAGTCAGAAGCATAATTTGGGACTTCACCCACATACGAAACAACCTGTTCCCATTGCTGCTTTCTGGGAAATCCTTCAGTGTCATTGAAAGCCCATACAATGTTTTAATCCTTGTGTCATTGAAGAGTCAACTACTAATTATATTGTGCACTAATATGAATGCACAATACATTGTGTAGCTCTTTTTCATAGTACCATATACTTGTTTTGGTATTGCAAAGTGCATTGAGAATTGACCCAAAAAAAGCATTAATTTAATTCATTTCAGGTGTTGTGTCTTTTCCCTTCCTCATTTTATATTTATTTCATGTCTCTTTATTCTATTTTCATTTTCTTGTCATATCTTCTCTGTGGATAAGTCACATTCCTGGCATAAGGTCAGGGACTATCCAACTCCTTGGACCCCTAAGGCTTTGCACTGTAAGTCTGTTCAGTAATATGTCAGATGGTTACTGAACAGTTTGTGCTTTTGCTTTTCATTTCAAGCACCAGTATCAGATTGCACATTTTACTCATGCATTCTAGTTTCTCTTTCACTTCCCTGTAACACTGACCCTTTCTGAAATCATTTGAATTTTTTGTTTAAGTTTAAAATGTATCAGATAAAACACAAGTACGTATATAATCCCAGGTGAGTTGGCATGTTTTGGTATCTGGGAAACTAAGCTCTTACTATAAAGTATAAATGTCTTTATCTACATATAGTTTTGTATAAACTTCTATAGACATATATTTTTATAACATAGAATAATAAGATATTAATCCTTAAGTCTTTATGTTTTACCTGTTCAAAGGAAACAGACAGAGAGCTTCATTGCATTCACAATATCAGATTTATTTCATTGCAACAAATAACCTTTATATAAACAAGAAAAACAAGCAAACAACAGCATGTTAGTGAGAGCAGACTGCAGAGTCCAGGCAGGGTTTGACGGTGAGAGGTGTCCCTCCACAGATAACAGCAGCTCCACTGGAAGCCAAAGTTTTTCCATATGGAGATGCTGTTACAGCTGGTGAGACCCACAGGAACAACACAGCTGACAAAATCAAGCCAAAACACAAGCTTTTCACCATGAAACTGGCTGTACAGACTTCAGCTGACATTTTACTATTTTAGATAAGGCTTTGAGGCCATTATAGAGTGGGTGTGTTTAGCTCAGTTCTAATTTACCTTTAATCTATTCTCCTAATTTACCTAATTTATTCTTCCCTGGTCTGTAGCCTGGAGGCATATTTCCAGTCTTCTGCATTATATACAGGATCTTGAGCAATTATACAAGAGTTTCATAGTAGTTCATTAAATCATACCAGTGTGATAAAAGTCGTCTTTGTGTGGAATGATGCTGCCCTCTTTTGGTCAGCTTTTGCTGACTATGCAATTATTTTATTGCATGTCTTATTTGATCTAATATTTAATCTTTTTTGTGACACAAGTCACACCTACCATATTAGTTAACTATGATGTTGCAATACATATCCTAATCTTGTTTTTTAAGTGTTCTAGGATTACATTTTATCCTCTGACACCAATAAAAATCATGGTCATTTGTTCACATTTACAAGGGGTCCAAAGTAAGTAGCATCATAACAAATAAAACTTAAGTCTCAAGTCCTTTAAAATTAATCTTTTACATTTAGACACTGATAAGGCTTTGCACTCATGCAGTAAACATGAGTAGGCATAATTTCCTTCAGCACCTTTCATCTCCTTAGCTTCTCACTGTCTCTCTCAATGCATCCTGGTGAGCTATGACCCTTAACTCTGTCCTCTTTTTTGTAAGGAGAATAAAAGAAGAAAAACAGAGCCATAAAGCAATTTAGATGTAGAATAAAGAGACTTTCACCCCTATCCCCTCCATCGACTTTGCACCGAGCGATGATGGGACCCTGAGGTAACTTCTGATGCAAATATTACCATTGAATTCAAATGTAAAATGATTTTTTAAAACAGAACATTAGGACAGAAATAATGACATTCGCCAACACACTTATACATTTTAAGCAAGAGTTTTTTATGCTTTGCTTTACACAATACTAACACATGTTTCATCTTGGAAAGTTTGGATAACTTAAGTACATGAAAACACTGATAGCCACACATATAAAATAAACTTACTTAATTACCTCCATCACAGTTTAATTATATTTGTTGCCAGGTAACCAATACTTCATTAACAAAACATTCAGATGTTCTTTCAGTTTTCACACAATTTCTAGAAAGCCATTTGGTATTTCTGTATTGCTTAAATTAACTTAAAAATAAGGAAGAAAATCAATTAAAAGTTAATCTTTAGTTTTAAACTTATCAAACATAAATGCATTTTCAACAAGTTGCTGCAGTTGCCTGTAAGTGCATTGTTAATATTTAATTAGTAAGAAGTAGGAAAAAACACACAAACACACATAAAAGGATTATATTCTCTAAATCCAAATAAAATTATTTCTTGTGTATCTATATTTAACTATTTAAGTTGTACAAAGTTAGACAGTGTAAAATGTATTAAGTTCTTACTCACCAAGTAAATACTGGAAAATACAAAAGTCAGGAAAGTGGGAAGCAGAAAAAGATAGATTAGTAGATTAATAGACAAAAATGAAAATGTGAATTTCAGTCATTTGAAGAGCTGTTGAGACCTCAACATAAAGAAGTCTGTTCCTAATGGGAGGACTTGTGAGTAAAGGCTGCTTAAGACTGCGTGGGGGAGAGAAAAATTAATCATTACACTTACTGTAAATATGTAACAGACCCAGCCTGGACATAAAAGTCAGCAAGTAATATTCTGTTTTAACCCTGATGAACAAGAGAATGAGGCAAATTATACAATCTGAAAGAAAATAGTCTATCTCTCTAGTCTCTTTAAGATCAGTCTCCTGTCACCTAAAGCAAAACCTGCTATCACATTTTTTAAAAACTTTACACATTTAGTATTGCAAAAGAAAAAAAATCCACCTCTGACATTTCCTTGACAACCTCTAACTAGTATTTAACTAGCTGGTAGTTATTAGAAAATCGCTATTTTGACGTCGTTTTGTTTGACCCATCTGGCTTTCCGTACTGATAAAGCGGTATAGACTGATGTGTGAGTAGCTAACCATCGCTCTTTTCATTACAAATAACAATACAGATATTACTTTTATTTGTAAAATGTTAATGATACTAACGCGTGGCAGCATATGATATACCAGATTATAACATTAAAATGTCAGAGAGCTGTTAAGACTGTTTTAGTCATTTTGGCTTTCAAAGCTTTCCAGCTAACGCAAAATGAGCGTTAGCTACATCCACGTACATTTTAGCTTCTAGCATTGCTTCAGTTTGTCGAGTAACAGTCGAAGAGGAATAAAACTAGCTGCTATTCAATGAAGGGTTCACGTTTCCTCACATATTCCGGTTTAATAATAACAATGGGAATATGTCTTTGCTAGCCAAGTGTGTGAGCTAACGAAGAATAATAAGTTTACTCTGCCATACCTGGATTTGAAGCTAAACTTTAGATTCTCACCTCGTGTTAGAAAATTGAGGTAATCTAATTGTGTACTAAAAGGAGAACTTATGAATTGTTTAACATGATTTTGTCTTTTCAGGTCAAAATGGCAGAACAGACAACGTTAGAGAGCCTACTGGAGATGGGCTTTGACAGAAACAGAGCGTGAGTGGCACACAAACCCAAATTAAACTTCTAGTTTCAGACAGGTTTCAAGGAAATGAAAGCACATCTGTGAAATATTAAGGCAAGAGATGTTTATTTCATGTAGCACATTATATACAAGACAATTCACTGTGCTTTACTGAAACATTAAAAGTATTACAGCAGGGTGTAGATGAAAAGCAATGAAAGTACATAAACTTTTTTCATTTAATTAAATAAAAACTACATAAAGGTAATATGCTAATAATTAAAGTTACAGTGTAAGGATTTAACAGCTAATTTATTACAAGCTGGCAGATTTGATCCACATTAGGAGCATAAAACCTGAGCGCTGCCTCTCCATGTGTAGTTCTGACTTTGGGAACAGAAAGTAGATTTGACCCGATGACCCCAGGGATCTAGTTGGTTCATAATGAACCTGAATGTATTTGACCCTAAACCATTCAGTGCATTGTAAACTAACAGCAGGATTTTGAAGCCGAAGACAAACAGGTAGCCAGAATAAAGCTCTGAAGGCTGGAGGACTGGCAACAGCGTGAATAACTGCAGCTGTGTGATGGGACTATTGGGGAGATCTGTAAGCTCATTGTCAACTAGTTTAGAAGAGATAAATGCAAGTTTTTCTAAATCAGTTTAATTATCAGTTAATAAAGGAATAAAAGGCTGACTTCATAACTCTTTATTGTGAATGCTGAAATTTAAGTTTGAATCCATGACTCATCCCAGATGTCTGGCTTTCACGTTAGTTTTAAACTTAACTCTTAGAAGCTGAGTGCTGGAATTAAGATTATATATTATGGTCTACTATGTCAAATCAGCACTGAGATCCAGTAGTACCACGACTGAAATGTTGCTGCTTTCTGTGCTCGAGCAGATGTAAATGAACACCTTAAATCAGTGTTTCTCAATTCAGGTCCTCAGGCCCTCCTGCCCTGCATGTTTTAGAGGCAACCCTTCGTTAGCACGCCTGAATTCAATGAATGGCTCGTTAACAAGCTGCAAAGAATGTCATGGACAGGTTCATGAATTTGAGTCGGGTGTTGGATAAGAACATGCGTAAGACATGCAGGGCAGGGGAGGACTGGAATTGAGAAACACTGCCTTAACTATAGCTGAAAATCTGGTAGACATAAAGCAGTAATTTAGTGTTGAAAGACAGCTTTTTTTCTATTATATTACAAAGAAAGACAAGGTTTGATATCAGCTTGACAACTTAACTTGAACATGTGTTTACGGTCTGAGCGGAGACGCCTGAAGGCAGACGTGGTACCGTCTGAGGCCATGCTTCCTGGAGCATTGTTGAAAAACTATCAAGACAGCAAATAGCAGATTCCAACCAGGTTTTATTTTACTGATTAGACAAATGTTTGGCGTGTGTTTATATCTGCTCTGAGTGGACACAGTGATGACATATGTCCTGCTCCTGGCCTTGGAGCATTGACTGACTTCCTGATGAGCAGCATTTTACCAGTAAAGAAAGAAGCAAACTCATTACAGGCTCTGTTGAATAAAAGCTCAAAGATGATCAGTTAGCCTTTAGTTAGTAATAACAAGTAACACAAACAATGCTCTTCTTCATCATGATGTCAAAAACGGGAATAATAATCTTGCATTTCTCAGCTCAGGATTATAAATCCTTAGTCTCTATTTATAGCTCTCATGTAACATCTGTAACTTTAAAAGCGTTCAGCGTTTTTCTTTTCCAGTTCTTTACCAGTGGGACATCTTTCCATGAAGCTTTTTTGCCAGTGGTCACTGGTATTTTCACTTATGTACCGTTTTTTGATAACTTTAGCTTTTGTCGACAATAACAGGACTCTGGAACAACACAGAAATGATCAGAAAAAGCAACATCCATCACCACAACCTCAAAATGTTCAGACCTTTAGAGATGACTTGACCCACAGAGTGTCTCTATCGTTTGATGAGTAAAAATAGCATAAATCTTTGTTCCATTTGTCCTGGTAGTTATCAGCATGAATGTTGAAGTTTGGAGGGGTTGCTTTGTTAATAAGTTAATCATTTCCAGTTTGTGCTTTGGAATAAAATCACTGATTAGACTAAACCTGTGTGCATCCTGTGTCATGTTTCAGGGAGAAGGCTGTGGTCAATACAGGGAACCAGGGAATAGAGCAAGCAATGGACTGGTGAGTTTGACTTACCACAATAACAGCATCATCTTTCAGCTTTTCTGTATCTTTCATCTATAAATCAGCAGATTTTTCTGATTCCAGTAATCAGACTTGGTTTCAGTGGTTTGACTCAGCTTCACTGATTTTAATTTAATATCTTTCAGCCTTTTTATTTAAATGGGACAGCAAATATTAATGAACAGACAAAATTACTGTAAATATACCGGATTAACCTAACACCCTGTATTACCTACGCTCAGTTTTCAGGGTAACACTCAGAGCGCTTATTAAAGAAAGTTGTTTGCAAATCTGTGGGTTTCAGTACACCAGTTCAAAATTTAATCAATACATATGGGTAGCATACTGGTCACAATCTCACCCAGTACCATGAACACCCCGAACGAGGAAACCATGTCTGTCTCCGTCATCACAGATTCACGTGCTAAAAAGACTCGCAGGTAATGTCACACTTGTTTCAGGGATACTTTGTGCAGGCAATGAAAATCTTTCCTTGCTTCTCTCTGTCACGTGCCTCCTCAGGTTAATGGAACATGAGAATGACCCAGACATTGATGAGCCCTATGTGCCTCCTGTGGGGAGTGTTTTGGGAGGAACAGGTGACAGCCCAGACCAGCCAACAATAACAAGCACTGTGGAAGGTCAGGAACAGTTTTGGAGATAAATACTGTCACGATATTGTGATGGAAGCAGGAAAAGGGCACCACAGTGTCTAAATCAACAGCTTCAATAAACTCAGCTGTAATCATTAAAATAAATTCTACTGTTTCTTTTTCTCAGATGAACATGTTTTGGCTTCAGGAGTAACAGATGAAGAATTGAGCAATTTTATCAGTGAGCAAGCTTTAAAGCAGCCGATGACGGAGGAGGAGAGACGTGAACAAGTCAAAAGGTAGAATGGCTACACTGTTATTTAAAGGTCTTTCTCTAAATATGTATTAACATTGGGTGGAAAACGTTGTTGAAATGACTGGAAGAGCAGTGAAGAATGTGACGTCTGTCTTCATGTTTATCAGACTAGAAGAACTGATGCGGGTGAAGCAAGCGGAGAGAAGAGAGCGTGAACGAGCGGAAGAGGTAGAGAGGGAGAAACAACGGAGGAAGCAGGGCCAAGAGCTGCAGCAGATGCGGCAAAAGCTGCAGGATGATGAGATGAAAAAACTTGCTGATGCGCGCAGGAAAGAGAAGATGGAGGACAAGCTGGCGAGGTGAGCAGTGAACTGTGGTTATAGTACTGACTGGGATTTTATTAAACTATTGATATGGGATAAAACGTCATGTAAAATGTTCCATTTCCAATAATTACTTACCTCAGGTTAAACGAGGGGCTGCACGATGATTAGCACTGCAGCTTCACAACAAGAAGGTTGCTGGTTTGACTCCTGGCTCAGGCAGTGGCCTTTCTGTGTGGAGTTTGCATGTTCTCCCCGTGTTATTCATGTTAGGTTGATTGGGCATTCTACATTTCCCATAGGAGTGAATGTATGCGTGGTGGTTTGTCTGCTTGTTCGTCTCTCTGGGTGCTCTGTGATGGACTGGTGACCTCTCCAGGGTGTACCCTGCTTCTCATAAGTTCATTGCTGGGATATGTTCCAGCTACCTTCGACCCTGAATTGGATGAAGCGGTATGGAAAATGGATGGATGGAGGTTAAATAAAGGATGTAATCTAATAAACAAGAACATTTTTTTTTTTAGATTTTTCCATCTGGTCGGCTAAAAGAAATCAATGCGTGCTGAATCGGAATAAAATCAGCCTTTTTTTGTGAAAGGAGTTATTTAAGTCGTATTCAAAGTATAGGGATGTCGTGCATGCCTGTCTGGTTTTCTTGCATTTATAGCACAGAAACAGTTCTTGTCCTAATGACTAATGACCTACCATATTATCCTTATTGATGGAAAAGCGCTGTTGGACATCTAACACACTCCTGAGCTGTTCAGTTTAAGTTAATCACACCTGAACATTTCCCATCCTCTCTGGTGTACCTCAGGGCTCTTGTTAATCATTTCTCACCCTTGGTGACATTTTCTGTAAAAACAGTATTAATGTTCATTACAACATGGATGGACTTCTACCAGTTCACTAAGCCCACCTCCTCCCTCTCATCTACCTTCGTCTCAGGCTGCTTAAAAATGACATCATGGTTTTCTTAGAACTTTCTCATTAATAAAACTGAGATCCTTCTCACTGGCACCAGATCCATTCTCACCAAGATGAACAACATTTCTATTTCCATTAACAGCTCCTCTGTTGCCTCACCACCAGGGTTAAAGCTTGTTACATCCTCCACAAGAAGACAGATGTTTGTTTTTGCTGTCACGGCAGCGAAAACAAGAAAAAGTTAATTTTGGTTTGGTGTATTCATACCGAGAAGCTGCGTCTGCAATGGGGCAGGCATCGCTGCGTTGTGGTCCGTCTGTGCTTTTATGTGTAACATATTTAATAAACAGCAAGATAATTCAGCTGTGGCATGCGGCTGTGTCCGTGTTGTTTTCGTACTTTGTCACCACCTCAATCAGCTGTTTTATTAAAACTATCCATGCAGAAATGCAGAAGCGACAACTGTCCGCTTCATACTTTTCCCTAGTAACCACGTCAACTGCTGACCAGTCACTGACCTCTCAGAGCCAGCTGATCTGTTGAACTGTTTCAGTCACACCCAGGAGAACATGATGTCATTTTCATCTCAGGACTTCCTTCCTTCCTGCGGAGCATGTACCATCCTCAACAGCATGTTATCATTCCAGTCCCATATAAACGATGACACCTATGTCACATCTGTCTTTGTTTATCTGGCTTGCACAGCAGTTCTGCCATTCTGGTCCACTTCCTGTTGTTGTTAGTTAGTTAGTTAGTTAGTTACCAGTAGTTAGTTAGTTACCGGTAGTTAGTTAGTTGATAGGGACTTTGCTTATGGATTCATGGTGTGATTGTTTTAAATTCACATGCATATCGATACATTTCAATGAGAATTTTGTTCTTTATTTTTCTGAAAAACAACTAGTGCTGTATTTAATTGTGTCATGAGCATTACTGTTAAACTAAAAGTTGCTTTCACATTTCTCCCAGACAAAGGGTTAAAGACAAGATTGCTCGAGACAGAGAGGAGCGAGCGCAGAAGGTACCATGGCAACTGTGCTCAGTTTACTCCCATTAGTAATTAGTTTAATTCTGTCCTAAACTCTAAATATGTCTTTTTTTTTATCTGGGAAGTTTGGAGGTGGAGCACCCACAAGCACAGCTGCCTCGTCCCAGTCTACCCCAACAAGTCCTTCATCCCCCACCAGTCAGGGCCCTCCGCCTACTAAAAAGGAGTATGATGAGTCCAGAATACAGGTGAAGACTTCATCTTTTTTCTGTGTAAAGCTCAACATAATTATCGTAAGGTGTTCTCCTGAAAGCTGTTGAGCCTGAAGGGAAAATGTTCAACATTATGCTGTAGTGCATAACGTAAATTTTCATCAGCTTTATAGATCAGCTCTGATGGATGTGAGATTTGTCTTTGTGCTGCTGAAAATAGGAGCTTCTCAATATTATTTTGGATTTTAGACCCAAAATTTTGTCAGTTTGATTATAAAGCCAACTTTACTGCAATGATCTTCAAACTTTTTTCTCTTTACCAAAGTAAAGTGGCTTTTTTATTGTCTGAATAACAAAAATAGCAGTTCCCATGGAGTCAGGTGATGGACAACTTTTTATTTATAATTAATAAAAAGTCTGAGAAACGAGACTTAAAAAACAAGTCGAGCTAATCTCTGTTTCAGGTGATTTCAGAGAACTTTTTCTTCCTCTCTATCATTCTCCTGTTTTCCTCGACTCTCAGGTCCGTCTGCTGGACGGCTCCACCATCACAACAGTCTTCAAGGCCCAGGAGCCACTGGCGGCAGTGCGCGTGTACGTGCAAGTAAATGGGAATACACCTGAAGGTCAAGACTTTACGCTGCTGTCACCCTACCCTCGTCACGTCTACACTGAACTGGACATGGAGAAGCCCCTTAAAGAGCTGGGTGAGCTGGGAATGTGAATCGAGCATGTACTGCTGTACACCTGTACAATGCAGTGGGTTTAGATCCAAAATGGCTGCCGAACTCATCACATTAATGAGATCTGAAATAAATGATTAAATTCAAACACAGTACATGGTGACCATGTTATCCTGATATACTGTTTAAGCTTTGAACACAAAGTGTAAGCACAGTTTAACTTTATATCTGAAAAGCACATTTCAGTCAGACTCTCACCTTTTCCCCGCTTTCCTTTTCAGGTTTGGTGCCTTCAGCTGTGCTGGTTGTCACCAAAAAGTAAGAACAGGATGATCTGCTCTGTGAGCCTACCTCACCACTTCTACTACATCCACACCTGAAGCAGACAGATCCAGGAACAGAGCTGCCATCTGTTGGTGCCACTCACACTTCAATACAACTGAAGTAACTCAGAGACGTGCCGTGAGGCTGCATTCAGAGATGTTCTTACAATGTAGATATGAAGAGAAGTTTGATTTAGGACTCCCTGAATGGCAGCCTCCTGCTGGTCCTGTTGGTTGGTGCACATAATGAACTGGTCAGTGATCAGAGCACATAAGCTGGCTTTCAACTGATACTTAAAGGAACACAACTCGTGTTTTAAACATGTTTGTAAGAATATACACAGAACAAAACCAGTTTTAACCTAATCCCTACAACGCTACACAACACCTATGTAAGTGGTTCTGAAAGGGCCTTCATGATCTTCCCAATTTTCATGTTCCTTTTTTTTAATGAGTGCAGATTTATGCCAGTTGTGTCTACAGTCACCAAAAAAAACCACAATAAAACCGGACTTGGAGGACTGAATTTTCTGCGTCTCGATTCCTTCCTGAAATCCTTCAGAAACTGGTAAACTCATAAATATTTGATAAACTCATCCTGCTCGTGATGCAACATCTAAAAGCTTCAGATTTCTGAGGTTTATCCTCCCATTCAGCTGTTAGCTGTCTGTACACTTGCTTCACCTTTTACTCACGTGTTCATTTATTTTTTACATACTGTGTAATTAAACTCACAATAAGAATGGCATTCTCTTTCATGCATGGAGATTATACAATTCTAGCTATATACTTAAACAGGCCTTTGAGTATAATGTATGAAATAAGTATTTAAGTCCTTGGTAAGTAGAAGTAACTAATTTAAACAGGTTTAAAAAGTACCTATTAATTTACATTTATAAGTTATTTTTGTGTCCCTCTGACTTGTACAGTGAATTTTGGATACGTGTTAAGCACAAGTGTCATGTTTTCATTAGGAAGCACAAGTAAACAAAAAGCTTTGCTTTGACACACTATAAAACACCTTTATGTACATAAAAGAAACACACACAGCCTTATCGGTTGGAATGGTACAAAATGTCGGTCATACAATGCATATGTTTGATAAAGTGGAAGCTTTAAAACAAACAAGGGGCTCACAAATACAAAAATAGTTCTGAATAAAATGCAGTGAAACTCTTTCAAAGTTTTTATCTTTTCACCTGTCCTTTGAATCCAGACAAAGAATATGACATGGTAAATTAGTCCCACTGCACATTTTCACAAATCCAGCACAGTGAGGCGACCCAGGGGAAGGACGGAGAGGACAGAGGGATGCTGGGAAATCCTTCAGCAAGTCATTAAAAGTTTTTAAAAAATGTTCAGCATAGTCCACCTGCTGTTAGTCCCGTTTAGCTGGGTGGGTAATAGCCCTGGTTATAGTTCCAGGTGTTCTGGTAGCCATAGTTGCTATACTGTGGTTGCTTGAAGAAATAACAAATAAACATGCATCAGCGAAAAGAAATTAGGAAATTCTGAAGATTATATACATTTTCATCCCAAATAATTTTTTTAATGTAAAAAACCAACCTGGTACCAGCTGCTGTACGCTCCATATCCGGTCTGTGCACTCATGTCAGTGCCAGCTATAGGAGGAGGTGGTGTGGTGATGGGAACATGAGGCATGCTCGGTGGGACTTGTGCAGACACAGCAACAGCAGAGCCGTCGTCACTTTTGCTCAGCTTCTCGGCTTCCTCATCCCTTCAGGGTCACATTAAACATTATTTAAACCCATTATATATATATATAAAACCTATATACCATATATAAAATCCCTGTCTCACCCGTTTTCTGCTTCTCTCTTTGTTCCACCCAGCTCATTTAGCAGCTTCTGGTGAGCATCATAGATAGACAGCACACTGTAGAGAACAGAAATATACATTCAGGTCATATTTTTTTTGTTACCAAACAACTTTTTTAAAAAAAAATATTTGCTATGAACTCTGACCTTTTGATAGAGTTGCTGTACTCCTCTGCAAACTGGAGGCCTCTTTGTGAGAGGAGAATCTTTGTGTGCGAGGTGAGAGGAGCTGCCAGGGCTCGTGTCACACACTCCTGCACTGCCTCAGCTGATGCCCAGGGGTCCCCAGACACTTCCAACTCAAACAAGTTCAAGTGCAATTTGTCATTATTCTGATGAAGCGCACACAAAGAAGAGGTGGTGGTTATGGGCATGAGTCTCATGGACTCAGTTTTTTTCTTAAATTAAAGTTGATGCTGCAACACTTTTCTAAAAAGAGACTGAGATATGCTAGAATTAGCTGATCCTGCAAAACAGCAGGGTGAACGCCCGATGCTGAATGGATGCATTTTTGAGCTGAAAGAAAAACTAAGGATTTAAAGCTCACGCTGGTGTTGATAAGCGTTCAAAATGCTTATGAGTCACTGCACAAAGCAGCTTTAATGGTTACAAGGAAAAATACCAGTGCATATACGTGTAAGGAGATGTTAGGCTGATTAAAGATAACAGGACACACTATTATCACCACAAAGAATGACATGATGGTGTTTTGCACAAATGCACAAGACACTTAAAAAGCTTATTTTATTTAAAGCTGGCAATGAAAGCATGTGTTTGTATAGGATGTGGTTACTAAGGTCTCCTATCCTGCATGCATCTTCGCTTGTGATGTAAATTGGGCAATTTCAGCATTCTGCAACTGTTTGTATAAAATTCACACAGCTTTTTAAATGATTCAGTGTAAAGTATGCAAAGCAGAAGCCTAAAGGAAGCAGTAATGGATGGGTAAAAGTTTTTTTTTTAAAAAAAGAAAAGTTTATTCATCTCACCGGACTAATTTCCAGTGCTTCCTGTAAAACTCGGCGGGCGTCAGTAAGATTTCTGTCCACTTTTTGCAGCAGACGAGCCAGCTTGATGGAGTAAAAAGCGTGTAATGTTGGCTTTTCTTTGGATTCATCCACTGCTTCTCTCAACAAGGCCTCCGATACGTCCAGCTGGCCTGCTCGCCTTTCCAATGCAACCCTGCGAAGTCGGACTATCGCTAAACCTGGCGTTCTTTTCTCCAGAGCCACCAGCACTCTGCGGGCCTCGTTTAAGTCACCTGGATGAGGATATGAGGTTCTCATGAGGGTGATGACTTCAAAATAAGGGATTTAAGTTGTTTATATTGCTTCCATATCTTAGTGAAGTCAAGCCATTACACCAATAACTTTTGTTTATTATTACATTATTTAACATAAAAAAATCCCTAACATTCATTTAAAAAGGTAAAAACTAAAACAGAAAATAATCAAAATGAGTGTGTGATGTCTGGCTGTTTTGTTGTACCATGTCTCTCCTCAAAGGTCGCCCACTGCATGTGGATGTTGGGTTTAAAAGTCAGGTGGACCTCACAGGCTCGTCTGTAAACGGCACGAGCCTCGTTCACACTCTGCGGCTCCAGATACTGAATGTACTGAACACACACCAGTAGACATCGAATGTTAATACACATACAAAAGTCATGAACTCGTGCTTAATTGCAAACATTTCTTACTCTGGTCCAAAACTCCTCATACAGTGCACAGGCGATCAGGCAGCGCTCAAACAGGATGCGAGCCCTGTAGTCACGGTGGGTAACCACGACATCCTCTGATCCTTCCTGAGGCTGAGGCTCAGGCTCAGGCTGAGGCTGAGGCTGAGACGTGGCCTCAGCCTCCTCTGTGGCCTCCTGATTTGGCTCTAACAGAAGATAACTGTGTTAAAACTACAGATGCTTTCAGAAAAATAAATGAAGTGACAACTAAGCATCTTCATCATGTGTGCTCACCTTGTGTAGGATCTTTGGTGTTCCTGTTCAGCTCAGCAATCTCCCAGTCCAGGTAAGAGTGCCAGGCTCGTAGCTGCAGGCGGTCAAGCGGCTTAACGTGGAAATACGGTCGCTTGATCTGAGAACAAGAACAGAGGGAAGCCAGGAGTTTTAAGATGTAAGGGACAATATTTCAGCAGGACCAAAACTTTAAGCATACAAACTGAAGGCTTTACAGGATCAATAAAAAATATGAAACGATCAAATATAGAATAAATATTTTAACACTTATTTTTAAAACTCTGCAAGAGAAAGTGTACATGTTTTATTAACAGAATCAGACTGTAAAACAATAAAAATGTTACTCATTAAAGTGAGGTTTACTAAAGCACAACTTTAATCCAAGAACAAAACATGTATTAAACCATTTCTAACCCCTAACTCAGTACCACCTACTGAACAGCCAGTGCAAAAATAATAAAAACACTAGCTGGAAGAGAAATGACAAAAATATTCAAAATAAGAAATCTGCAGAAACTCACAGCATCTTCAAAGTGCCATCTCTTACGAACTTCTCCTTCGTTGTCCTGGTACACTTTGTCCCTGCGAAGCAGTACCTGTTCCCTTATCTTCTGCATCAGTTCCTCCTAAAACAAACAGCTTCCAGTTAGGCATGACCTACTGCTGCTGGTGGTGTCTGCTGATTGATTGACAAGTCACTGGGTTTACCAATTGTACAATAAATCAATAAAAACCAAATATTTTGAGAGTCAGGGGAGTTATGCTATTCAGAGAATCAGCAGTTTGATACCAAACTCGACAGTTCCCTTGATGCAAATATACACAGCACCCATATTAACTCAGGGAGAAGATGGATGCTGCTCACTGTGTCTGCGCCTTCAGGTGTGGCAGGCTCTTCTTCCCCTGGTGGCCTCTCCTCTTCCTCCTCATGGGCTTGCTCTGCGCGCTCTGCCTTCTGGCTTTGACGGCAAAATGCCCTGAGCTCCTCATACTCTTCAGAGTCAAGCACATCTTTAGGTGGATGATTGTTCAGGTGCTCTTTGAACCTGATGAAGATGCAGCAAGGTGTGAAATTCAATTAACATTACAGATTTAAAAAACAAAACAAGTACAAAAACCTTGAAATCAGAACGTTCATGTCTCACAAGTGTCATCTTAAACCCTTTATTGTTCTACATGTGGTGGGATATCAGTATTTGTAATGATCTTACTTGTCATAGTGGGTATTGTAGAGCTGTGTGGGCACTCTGAGGACTCTGTCCAGCACAGCTGCAGCATTTTTCATGTTGCTCTGCTCCTTCTCCCACTCCACATACAGATCCCAGAGCCGGTCGGAGTGGAAGTCCAGACCTGCTGCCACAACTGCATCCTCGAACACGCTGATGTTTGAAAAGACAAAACATGAAATCAAAGTTTGGATCCAAAAAGTTTTATTAATTGCACTAATTTAACCCTTATAACGTCAATGAATCTTCAGAATTTTAAATTAAATGAAAATAATCTTTTATAGGTAACAAAAAAAATCTAACTTAATAAGGAAATGAATATTTTATAACTGTAAACTTTGATAAATAAATGGTGCTACAGCATTAGCTTACCTGCGAATACGCTTCGGTGACTCAGGCAGGTTCATGTCCAGTGTACCCAACAGTAGATTGATGTAGTGGATCCACAGATCTACACTAAGAGGAATCACCTGAAGACCCTGTACACACATCTAACACAACACACAGCTGTAAATGTTTGCTGAATTTAAAAAAAGGGGAAAGGATAAAAAACACTGGACTTCAAACTGGGCATAAAAGTGTTACTGTTTTACCTCTTCTGCTCTGTCGTTGTACCCAGCACGGCGCTCCAGATCAGCAAATTTCTTCCAGTAGCCGTAGCAGAGTGGATAGCGAACGAGGAAGGCTTCTAACGCTCTGCGTGATGCTATGATGTGACTCTAAACAGATGGGAAAAACCTGATTAGACACATTTCTGACCCTATGCCAGTTAAAGGTGACTAAATGTAATCACTAAATTATTGTTTAGTTTGATTCTCCCCCAAAAAACGCTCTCCTCTTTCTTCTGAAAACAGCACACCTCTTGCTCGCAGTACTGCAGCAGGTCAGTCCAGCTGGTGAAATCTTGAGGATTGTCGTGTGCCGCCTTCCAGAGACGCTCAAAATCTGCAGGAAGTTCCCCCTCCTCATCTCCTGCAGCTGAAGGCATAGAGAAAGAAGCAGGATCGGGGCCTATGGGAGCCTCAGGAGCCACAGCTTCACTGCCGTTTTCCTCCGTCATCTCAGATGGAGGTGGTGGAGGAGCCTCAGGGACATCCATGGCTTCAGAGGAGATGATCAAATAAATAAATCACCATATAACCGAGGTCATTTTTAGCTCGTAACACTCAACATTTCCCTTACGTATCATACACCACCTGTAACTATCTCTGCTACTCACAGGCCACAGGTATTCAGCATAAAACATCTTCTCACCAATAGAAAATGCCGAGAGGTGGTGCATGGACATGATACTGAACATATGCTGCATAACTAAAGTGTTCTGACTTGTAACATAGACAACTAAGAACCTGGTGACCTGAAACTTGGCTCTTGGGGCTCGCTCTAAGCAATATGATGCCCCCCCTCCACACAGACTGATTGAGAGGAAATTGAAGGTTGGGTGTTGAAAGAATTTGGTAAAAGACAAATGTATGATAATATGGACTGAAATCCATAAAAACATGCAATTTTACATCAAGAAACGTTCTTAAACTACTGGACTATTGGTTTATGCATTCACACAGTTGAGAACCTCGTTTCTATCCCCAGCTTGTAAACACCTGAGGCCTTAAGGTATTGTTTTAGCATTTCTTAACTTTCCCAGTTGTGTTTTGACCCTTTCCCAGCTTTTTTGAAACGTGTTGCAGCATCAAATTCAATATGGGTTGAATAGGATTAGCAAATTTTTGTAGTCCAGTGAACGTAACTTTCATAAATGATAAAAAAATTACCAATAATCTGACTTTAAAAAAATAATACAGCTTAACAATATCTGCAGCTTGTAACAAAAAAAAATCCCCAAAACAATAAAAAACCCTAAACAAACACTTAAATTACATTGCTGGGTATGTCTGTAAAAAAAAAAAAGACTAATTAAACATTATTTTAGAGCCTTTGATCACGGTTGACTAAACAAATACAGGTTGTACAAAACGCACAACCTTTGTAAACACAGCCTGCAGGTGCGTTTCCCTGGTTTGGTTAAACTGTAATTATGTCATTTAAAGCTTCTAATCACATCCAAAAGCAGTAAAAGCGCATGCTTTTTTTTAAAGCATAGACCTTTAAAGATTACTTTTAAACCAGCTAGAGGACTGAATGTGAAAGTTACCCAATGCATTTATGTGGCTAGTAACCGGTTGACAAAACAGTCCAGACTAATGCTTGCTAAAGTCCGTTTCATTCATAAACAGGTTGGTTCACTAAAGTATTGACGCGTTACGTCCAGTGCCACTTTTTAAAAATATATTTTATTTGAAATGAGAGTTGAACATGAGCAGCGTATCACTTTATGAAGCACTGAGCAGTTAAGTGTGTGATTAGTTTACAGAGATGCGTGCCGTGCCGTGGTGCTTAGTTTAGCTTAGCCTAGCTTGTCATGCTTGTCTAACAGTAGGTCCGAAATATATCTTTACTCAAACTGCTTGAGAATTAATGAGAAGTTTCAGGGCGCCCGTAGAATAATATGCATAACGAGCTACGCATTATTCGATAAATCTACCTGAGGACTCCTCGAGCTCCCCGTTGCCGCTCATCTCCTCACAGCCCTCAGCCGCCATGATGGAAACGTCTCGGTGACGTCATTGCACAGCGCCACTGAGTCACACCAATAAAGTACTCTCTTTCAACGAAAAATGGCCAAGAACAGCTACACTATGTCATTTGTATTTTTTTAAAAAAGTCTATTATTGACATAAAGTTTAATTCGGCAGATTTGTAATAACATATTTGCATCTCATCGTGTAACGCCTTATATGTCCCCAATAAGGAGCTCGCTCAGGCCTTTCTCCCCTGCAGGCTTCCAAAAATGACCAAAGGAGCTGCAATTTGTAAGAACCGT
This sequence comes from Pseudomugil gertrudae, assembly GCA_037177535.1. Lineage (NCBI taxonomy): Eukaryota > Metazoa > Chordata > Actinopteri > Atheriniformes > Pseudomugilidae > Pseudomugil > Pseudomugil gertrudae. The sequence continues at coordinate 16,220,783 of JBAMHV010000007.1, read as the reverse complement.
TTTTGTCACCCAACAGGACAGCTAAAAATACATTTCAACAGGAAAAGGGCATTTTTTTAATGTATTATTTGGAGCAGCCATACGCAAACTTGTGTTTAATCAGATTTTAATGCACTTAAAATGTTTATTCTAATTATGGTTTTACTTTAATATGACGCAATTATCAGGAAAATGCACGGGCATGGTTTCTTTAGCAAGACTGATGAATTACAATAAAATTTGGATTATAATTTTTGCTTTGACACTGAAGTTAATTAACAAGCACATCATTACCAGAATTAATAAATGGCAAATGCAAGACGTCTGGGACAGCAGATGCTCTAGCAGGCTAAGCAGCTGTCCCACAATCCTCCACTCTGCAAAGAGAAAAGTCACACACCCCCAAAGAGATACAGCAACTGGTACACTACACACAGTGGGATACATGTGATCCCTGTGACTACTACACCCGTAAGAAAAACCTTCTCTTGTCACAAAGGAGAAAGGCACAGAGTGCCTGTGACAGCAGCTTCACTTCATCAGTAACCCATTTACATTTGCTCAGATTTATATCCACTTACAGTCAAATTAATGCAATTAAGTCTTGTGTCTTTTTCTGCCCCAGTCTGGCAACAACGAGATTCGTTTTATTGTCACCATGTTTTTATATTAAACTGATTGCACCAAACAGACCTTTACATTTGGTCAACTTTATTTTCACTTGGTCTCTGTAAGAGTACATCTGACAGCTGCGTTTGACCCGTCCATTTCCACCAGATCCAACCATAAAAAAAAAAACAAAAAAAACTTCAGCAACATGTACATTTATGGTTTTTAAAAACAGAAAAACACAGAATCAAACCCCCAGTAAGAGAGATGATTTAACTAGACATCATACAAATCAGTCTCCAGGGAATAATTTGCATCTTTAAAACATTTAGAACAAATGTTTCTGCAGCTCCAACTGCTTCAAATTGATATTTTAGGCTGGACACAAGGAAGTTTACTTAAATCTGCTCCTGAAGATACAAATAGAAATTCTGGACATTCCTGATACCTAGTTTTACACAAAAATCTAAACCTTTACATCATTTGAGTGCATTAAAAAAAGTATGGTGAATCAAGAAGAAAAGATAGATATGATAAAAGAGAGAAAGTACATCAACAGAGTAATCCAGTCAGTGGTTCAATCGCCTGATGTGACTTACTGCAAAATTTGATCAATCTGAATGTCCTCATCACTTTTAAAAGTTAAACAAATCACAGTGAGGAAATCAGCTGCATAAGGATGGACTGGCCCAAACTGGTAAAAGCTGACGTCTTTATGGGGCATCAACAAATTAAGGAAACACTGGATTAAACTGTAGAACATAACTGTTGGCGAGTCCTCCCAAGATATAAAATGTTCCACAAGTAAAGAAAGATGGGCTTTTGGCTGATATAAGAGGAATGGTAGTGATGGAGCATGTGTGTGGAACCTTCCTCATCTCCCAGTTATCTTTATTTTAGGTAAACAAAAAAAAAAAAAAAAGATTATTCCATAAAAAAGGGAAAAACAAAATTATCTTTAAAGTTAATGAAAATTACATGAACCGTTTAGTTGTAACCCATCTTGAAAATGTGACTCATTTTTCTAGTAGTAACCTTAAAGTCTTGTCAGGTATTAACAGTACGACTTAAAACATAAGAGAAATGGCAGAGAAGTGGCTCAGGTCAACAACAGTTTGTGTGTGTGTGTGTGTGTGTGTGTAGGAGAGCTGGGATTTTTGTGTTTATCTTCATATCGACTAGTCCGTTGTCCTGCTAATAGTTAGTCCTGGCTGTTAAGTGTCCCCTGTTCATTTTCTCCACTTCATTCTAGTTCAGACATTCTCTCCTGTCTCCATATTTACTGAAGTGCCACGGTCCAGTCGGCCCCTGCGTTCATGCCAGGCTTGCGGATTGTCACAACAGACATTGAGGCATCAAAATCAAACTCTAGTTGACTCTCCTGTCCATCTGCAAAAGAAAAAGATAATCAGTAATCATCATCCCCCACACAAAACAATAAAAAACCTCTGCTGGTCTCTTTGTTGTGTACACGCAAAAACAGACGTTTTGAAATCATCCAGCAATGCTGCAGACATCATGTTTAAAGCCCTACTAAGCTTTTGACACAAGAGAGAAAAGGTAAAAATACACACCTGGAGTCTTAAGAGTAACTTTGCTGGGTTTGCTGGCTCCCAGTACGACAACACGTTCAATCCAGGACTTTGTATTAAACTGGGCATCAGGAGCAAGATTGCTGAGGAAGAGGCAGAGGCCTAATTTAACATGTAAACATTACAGAGGTATATAGAGTTGCTTCTGTAACACATTAAATGGTTTACTAGGTGCAGATATGAGCCGCTCTGAAGTTTCTAGGAACAAAATCTTACTTATTTAAAAACACAAAGTTGTTTTTAAAAAAAAAAAAAAAGTCTGATACTCACACAGAAGTGAGCATGTTGTTGGCAAAAGACAGCCTCCTGTGGATGAATTCCTTCTTTTCATAGTTAAAGGTGAGACCATCGTCTATGTAGAGCTCACCTTCTGCAGTTTTCTGCAAGACAAAAATAAATAAAAAATTATTAAATCAAATACTGACATATCTACCTGGCAAACGATCAGAATAGTAATGAAGCAGAGATGTGCAACCGCCAGCAGGCTGTGTTTAGTTACCTGAGCATTAAGAGCCACATACAGAGTGTAGGGGTCATTCTCCATGCAGGAGGAGGACCTGCGAACTCGTAGCTTCCTGGGAATGATGGAGCCGCCTCGCTGGAAAACAGGGATCTGACAACAAAAACACAAGACTATCACAATCAGAAATGGCAGCAAAGAGAGTGGAGATTAGAACATTATCACCGTCATCACCTGGATGGCCTGAGTTTACATGAGTTTTATAGCGCTTTAATTCAGAATAAGAGTTAAATCTGTTTTAAAGAGATAAAAAATAATCATGTAAACACATAATTCCAAATGAAAAAGGCAATTCTGAATTAAATTTCATTCCAAAATGGCTGGTTTATTCCCATTTTAAATCCCAAAATGATTTAATTCCTACATCATGTTTATGTTCATTCACAGTTCAGGTATTTTCAGGTCGTTTCCATAGCAACAATGCACATTTTTCATACAGGCTTCGGTCTTTCTTCTACATTATTCTTTTCAGCTGAAAAAGTTAAATAGTACACTCGTGTTGAGCTGCTGCTTCAAAATTAAAGTGACGACGTCGTTTTTCATGCTGTAGCAGAGAAGTACATAAGTATGTATATTTGCTTCCTGTCCAATCAAATCAGACCCCATTTCCATGTGAACAAGGGGGAAAATTTACATTTAATTCTAAATAATTCATTTTAAATGATTTTACGACGCATTTAGGAAGAACACATGCAACTACAGCTTGCATGAGTTAAATTAAATGCAATCACAGCTTTAGTGGACACTGTTGACATTTTAAATGCTTACAGAGCTCATGGTGACAGGGATGTAGAGATTCTGGGCCCCATTGTGCTTCTGGAAGGTGTGGATGTCAAACCAGACCTGAAAGAGTGAGAATCAATGTAAGAGAGAAGAGAGATGGATACGTAGTTTTGCTCTATGACATCATGAATAGAATGTACCAGTACATGTGATAACCTGTGAGTGAGTGTGTGTGTGAGAGATTGAGATGGAGATTTTACCTCTTTTTTCCCAGGCAGGTAGGCAGTGACTCCTCTGGCTCCTTCCTCAGTAACTGGGTGCACCAGTAGATCTCTCCCTGCAGCAGCGTTCAACATCATGAGTTGCCCATTTTTAAAACATCTGCTTTAATGCATCTACTAAATTTAAGATCATGTCATGCTTTGTCTCACACCTCAGCATATACCTAAACACGGTCATGACTGAGCCGAGTGTTTAGTTCTAGCTGCAAACATTCTTGACGTTTCTTTTTCCTAAATATTTACCACTTTTCGCCACCTGATGGCAGCAGAAATAACACTGATGCCATAACTGCATGCAGCAGATGTTTTGCAATATGTTCCCAGTTGCTCCTAATTGTCACTACATAGTACATTTCACGCTTCCCTTTATAAACACCTGTCTAAATATAATGACAGAAGTCCAAACCATGAGGTAGTGGGAAGTGAAAGTTACTAAAAATAAAAAGTTTGGTAAAATGTAGCACTGTTAACCTTCTGTCGGTGAACACTCAGTTTGATCATGTGCTTCTTTTGTTTGTAGGAGTTTATAATTGTAGTCAGTTAAGTGCATTTTAAAGTAAACTACAGAAGCATTTTAGTAATGAATCAGATATTTGGCAGGAGGAAAACTAAAAATTTAATGCCTTACCGATCAAGAACTCGTCATCCAGAGCGAATGTAGAAGGATCCTGAGGATACTCCACCCACAATGGTCTGAAAAAAACATGAACTTTTACCCCAGTTTTTATCCACAGCCATGCATGTCACTAAAGGTAAGTTAGAATCAACACAGCAGATTTTACTGTGTAAAATCCATAGTACGAGCAAATATACTGCTGGCAATGACACAAACAAGCCTCCGGGTGTTAGTGAGAGGCTACTCGAGAACAGCATCCATCTTTAAGACAGACAGAAACTTGTGTGAGGGAATTAACTACAATAAAGCCTTTTGTGATCATTTTCTAAACACACCACTTCAGCAACAATAATGAGAGTTAACCTTTTGCTTCTTCCCTGCCCTCACCTCATAACAGGCTCTCCGGTGCGGTGTGTGTGGTAGAACTGCTGGTACCAGTAAGGAAGGAATGTGTAGCGCTGACGTACAGCTTCCCGGATCAGAGCCGTGTTTTCTGGACCAAACAGCCAGGGCTCACGGCGAGGTGTGTCCAGATGGGCATGTGCCCTAAAGAAAGGCTGATATGCTCCCGTCTGGTACCAACGCACCAGCAGCTCAGTGTTTGGAGACTTGAAGAAACCACCAACGTCAGCTAAGAGGAAGAGGAGGAAGGTAATGGTTACTGACGTCTGAGCCATTTACAATCTATGGCAGGGATGAGCAACACGGGTCCTTAGTGGAAGTCATTCTGCAGGTATTAGATGTTACAACACAACTGATCAAATGAACAGATCACTTCACAACATGCTGTTGGATCCATTTGATTTGAATCAGGTGTGTTGCAGCAGGGAAACATCTAACGTGTGAAGAAGAATGATGGAGTTGCCCATTCCTGATATAAAGGGACAAAAACAAGCATAAGACTATTTGAGGGCTTCTAACTAAAACTGGTTATAAATAAACATTTAAGCTGATTCAATTTTCTTTAATCAAAGTAAGATGACAAGAAATCTAATTTTGTAAACAGGTCAGTGAGGCAACGTGACTGAAGTATAAACACAGCCGATTTATCAAGAGAACATTTGCTTTTACGATGGAAACCTCTTCCAGCATGTTCCCATAGCAACATTACCAAATAGTCCAGAGAAATCTGTGACCAAATGTCATCTCTTTAACAGTCTAGTTTTTGTTCTTTACAAATACACTTCAGGATCACAGCCACCCTGCTTTACAGACGACTGAGGCCATCAAGTCTTTAAAAAAAGGTGCAGAGAACATTTTAAAATGATAAAACTCCAAAGTAAGATGTTTATGCTTACCACCACAGAAGGATATTCCAACCAGGCCCAGGCTCAGACACATGGGGATGGAGATTTTCAGATGGTCCCACTCAGCAGCATTATCTCCGGTCCACACAGCACCTGTGTTCACAAAAGAATCCCCACTTTCAGCCCACTGAAAAAGATAATCAATGCTCTGAATAAAATGGACCAAGTCCTCTATGCACACATCATTTACTTCCCATGTTTCTGACTGGCTTTCATAGTAAATGCTAAACGTAAATAACAGAAGGTGAGCCGTTTAATATGTGCGATACCAACAGGAAGTGCATGCAGTTACGGGCTCACCATAGCGCTGTGATCCAGCAAAGAAAGCCCTGGTGAGGACAAAGGGGCGCTGAACTCCTCCAGACCTCTGGATTAAACCCTCTGCTGTGGCCATTTGCTGTAAAGCAAAGAAATTAGTGAGTGAAAAGGTTAAAAAAAAAAAAAAAAAAAAAAGTAGAAAATATTTTTTAAGAAGCTTTTGAGTGTAGAATAAAACATCTTTTCATTTACAACTTCACATATTTAAAGACATTTTACTGAAACTATTTACATGTGCCTTTGCATCATTTCTAAAAAACATGTACATGTTTCTCAGGAATGATAAAGCACGTACATGCTCAAAACAATGTTTGTGTTCTACAGATTAGTCTCATTACATTGCTGCATTTATTTAACAGCACAATTAAAAACATAAGCGATGTTAATTTGATTTTTACATTCAATTGTGTTTGAAAATTAATGCATAATATTTGTGAAAATCATAAAATGTGTAATGTGACATCCCCTGTTAAGACATTACTTTTGTATGGAGCATTATTACCAAGGCAGAGGACTGAATTACAACTTAACAGCACTGGAAAAAAAAACCCAAAAAAAAACAAAACAAAAAAAAAAAAAAAAAAACATGGGAGCTCACCACATAGAAACCATACAAGTTGTGCACATCACGGTTCTCCCAGTTTCCATGCACTGCATCCTTGTGCATGGTGACCTCAGGTCCATTAAAAACGGATGGTTCATTCATGTCATTCCACGTGTATAGATTCTCCATGGAGCCCTGCAGAGAGGACAAGCTTTGTTATCATAAGAGAGCCGCATTGTTGTGGAAAACATGCAGAGAAATTTCATTAAACCAAGAATAAAAATGAGCAGACTCATGACACAGTGCAAATAGTTAGCCAAAAAAAAAAGGGACAGTGACAACCTGCAGTTACACACAAAACAGAAGATTTTAACAAATAACAGCAAGGGTTCTTCAGTTCATGTCATTTCCTTTGCTGACATGATAAACATGGAGTCTCATGGAGTCTCACCTCATACTGATCGTAGCTAAACATGTTAGCCCACCATGCCCTCATGTCTGCACGGGTGAAGTCTGGATAGCCAGCATTACCTAAAATTCATTGTCCACATCAAGAGCGGGGGGGATATTCAGGGGAAAAAAAAACACATGATGGTTAGGAGTGTAGCGAATTAAAATCATTTCACACTGAAAATGAGTAAATTTATAGTTCTTCTCATGCAACAGACAACTATGTTGATCTCTTACCAGGCCAACACCAGCCCTCATAATCTCCACCATCTTTATTCTTGATGTAGAAACCACGAGAGCGGATTTCATTATGGATCTTGTAGTTGCTGTCTACTTTGATGTGAGGGTCCACAATGGCAACCATCTAAAAACATGTACAACTTAGTTACCCTGTACAATTAGGAAATTAAAAAGCTTGTTGTCCCAGGAACAGGCAATTTGCTCTTCAAAGTACTGTGTTGTTCATACCTTGCGCTTCTTGTCCATGATACTCTGCAGCATTTCCTTTGGGGCTGCAAACTTGTGTGGATCCCAGGTGAAATAGCGCTTTCCATCTGTATGCTCAATATCAAGCCAGATAAAGTCGTAGGGGATGTCGTGTTCATCGAAGCCTGCATCCACCGTTAGCACATCTTCCTGGTCATTGTAGTTCCAGCGGCACTGGTGGTAGGCCAGGGAAGCCAGTGGAGGGAAGGACTGGGTGCCTGATAGAAGAAATCACATGGTAAGAGGAGAAAAAGGCTGAGATGGAAGAAAAACTCTTCTCCCTGTTCCAACACACCAGATTCCAGTGAATAAATCATTGTGCAGATCTTGATAAACTGTTGGATCCATATTCTAAATCAGGTGAGCTGGACCAGAGATACATGGAAAACCTGCAGGATTCAATGACCCCTGCTTTAGAGGCTGATGCTGACTTATTCTTTTACAATATCAATTCATGTTACATTAAGTCTTTTTTTAAAATAAGATTATAAAAATAAGCTTAAATGCATCTAAAAATTCTGGTTTCATTTAAAAGTAACAGTTCCTAATTGTGAACCTAATACGACTGCTCTTTTGCACACATTTAGAAACACTAATCAAATTAAAGTTCATTAAACATTTGGTAAAACGGATTAATGCTAGTTTATAAATTTAGGCTTACCGACATACTTCATTCTACCTACAAATAAACGAACAATGACGATTTAATGGCAATTTATAAAAAGTTAACTGTCAAAAATCCCTTTTCAGCTCAACTAATCATCAAAGTGCCAAAACTGTGTGTTTATTCTTAATGGACCATTGTTGCTCCAGAGCATAAGCATTTCAGGTGCGAGACACATTTTTGCATGTAGAACATTTGCAGTGTGCAATAAAACTAAAACACTGCAAATTCTCTGAACATTGTGAGGAAAACATTAAGAATCACCTGTTAAAGAGGCATACTGAGAGAAGACATCTTTGGAAGTTGGTCCAAGCATAATGAAGACGTCAATGATACCACTTTCAGAGATCCAACGAACATCGGTCTGTGGTCTCTCACTGGAGCCCTGAACGTAATCCAGCATTTTCCCAAACACAGTCTGAAGAGAGAGGCAAATACGATTATTAAAAGTACCAATTTTCAGCCAGTCATACAACACCTCTTCTGAAAAAGAGTTCTAGCAAATAAACTCTGGACAAAGTTTATTTAAAAAAAAGTAGAAGGAAAAAATGAAACATCACCTTTCCAGCTGTGTTGGAGCTTATGTCCACCCAGGTTTCTGCAGCATTGAGCCAAAAGATGCCTGTAGTCCGTTGGACACTGTGTGCCAACATAACTGGGACAGCCCCGTACAGAGCCATAGGGTTATACAATTCATACTGGAAGACGTCCAAGTTATAGAGCCGATATGGATCTCCATTACTGAAATGTAGAAATAAATAAAAATAGAAATGTACAAATGTTCCAACAAATGCAGGATGAGTGCAGCCTTTAGAGGAATCTAAATGTGCTAAATATGAGCAACTGAATGCACTTACTCTGTTGTTTTGAGCTTGAGGGTATCTGCATGTTCTGGGATGCCATAAACATGCTCCACACCTGGCAGTGAAAAGTCTAAACTCACAGCAGTTGGACCTGAAAGGGCAACAGCAGCGATGAAGCAGTGAGGAGACCAGTCTGAGTTAAATACGGTTAATCTTCCATTTATAATAATTTCAGATACTTTAATGATGACTACCAAAATAGAATAGCAGGATTTACCATTAGGTTTGCTGTCTGTATGCGATTTAAACGTTTCCTCCCACATGCCGTCTTCTACTTTCTCTTCCTCCTTTACTTTCTGGAGAGAGAAGTGGAAACGCACTGATATAATGTACGGCAGAAGATCTTAGCAAAGTGTAGAAACAGTCATATTGAATACAGACACTAAAGAAAAGGGGACATCACGGTACCTCGCCCTGATTTACTGAATCTGCCTCTTCTTTGTTCTCAGCCTCGGGGTCTGCCTGACTGCTCACAGAGAACAAAGACAGAGGTGATGAGGAGGGAATAAAGCGTGAGTTATAGTTAGGTTAGAATGTAACCGGTGAAAATATGTGGGAATAATTCAAACTATGATATCAGGAAAAAGGGTGTACAAAATAAGGAGGAAGGAGACTGTCCCCCACATCCACAATGACAGCTAAATGTCCTAAAAGGCTGAAATATAAAATAGAAAGGGACTGATCTACTCCCCCCGTCTCGGGGCCATTTCAAGCTCAACATCAAGGAACAGGAGCTCTAAAGGCAGAAGATTTCACACCAGCAAAAGGTCCTTACAAAACCAGCTTGTACATACAAGTTCTAAAATATGTACAAGGGGTGTAATCTAGGTTGCCCCCCCTGCAAAAAAAAAAAAAAAAAAAAAAAAAAGGTTGCCAATACAATAATTTGCAACAAAATTTTAGTCACCATAAGCAGCTACAGAAGAGCATGATCTCCAGTCATACAGACGCACGAGTCTGGGAAGTCTGAATGCTTAAGAGAAGCACTGTATTCTAGTTAAAATGTCCCCAGGGCAATTCTGACATTAAGTAAAAATACACACTGAAGTATAACTACAAAGAAAGGAGATATCATCTTTGGATTTTGGAGCTGGGAAACGGAGTCTGAAAAACTAAAATGAGAGGACGGTCTACAAGTAGGTGAGGACAGATCTGCACACTATACAAACTACAATTATATTTTAGTGTCCAAGAATAAGCATCCACTCATTTAACAAAGTTGGTTGAAGACATGCAATTACAGAATTAGATCTGATTATCAGTCATTCCACTGAAGTGAAACTACAGATGCACGATTTGGCTGTTCAGATACTTATCTGACAAAAAAAAGTAAAGTACTAGTCTTTTTATTAACACATGTCTTTTTAGTGATAAATCAGAGGATATTTTAACATTTGTCTGAAAGCCAATCTGGGTCAGAGTGACCCTGTCTAAATCAAACACCTTTGTGCACACACACTCATCCACACCTCTTGCAGACACATTTATTTGAGGGTAAATACAGTACCTACATTTTATGTCACTATTGGCAAAATTAGCACAAGGAACAGAATACACACAAATCTGAAGGGTGTTTACCTAGAGAATACCCTCTTGATATTATCCCACACGCTAGCCACTGTGCTAGTTACTTTATAGGAGAAACTAGGACGATAAGGAGAAGAGGACAGAACAACGAGTCAGAGACAATACTCAAAAAATAAACCATATCATGGGAACAAAAGTAAAGAATCATCCAATGAGTGAGGACGATTAAAGAGGCGGGCAATGTGAAAATGTGTGTGCATGCGTGGATTCTCACGTGTCCTTGCGCATCCTCAGGTGCTCAAAGGCCAACAGGCCACGAGAGTTCAGCGACATCAGGACTTCGTGTCCCTCCATAATGTCCAATCTGAAAGGCCTGGCGCTAATAATAACCCTCTGAGACTCTGCCCCCAGGGACAGCACCACCCCATTCTCATCCTGTGACAAGACAGAGAGGCTGAAGCAAAGAGAGACAAACAGACAAAATAAAAAAAAATGGTGAGAACAAGGCCCAGAAGTTAGTGATATTAAGTCAATTTAAACATCTATTACAGAAGACATTTCCTTTTCAGTTGGACTGAAATATCTCTCAGGGAATACTCACGGCTCTGTAGGTGGCTCCCTGATGAGCACGTCTGGGACCTCATAGCGAGGCTTCAGCGGCTTCAACTCATTAATCTTCACCCTCGTTATGTTTCCTTGGAGCCTGTAGAGCTCGAGCAGCAGACGCACCTGAAAGCCAAACAACAAGTCAGGGGGAAAGGGAAGAGAAGGAAGGGAGAGAAATACAAAAATAATGAAGGAAAGTTACTGCATTCTTTCAAAATACTACAGTAAAGTCAGACAGCTGAATGTTAGCTTCACTGCTAATCAGGATTCTACGTTTTGTTGTCTGAGGCATTTGGGTTTGAAAACATGGAGAGCAATTATCCTAAATTAAGAAAGGAAAAATATTATATATGATTTTTACTAGTAATGAGTGCCTCTGTTGCATGGTTCTTCTAAAGCCATTGTCCTGCATTTTTTTTTAGATGCTTCCCTACTCTAACACGTACAATACAAACAAAATTGGTCTAACAGCTTATAAGGTTATACATAAAAAGTTTAATTAAGAACAGGTGTGTTTAAGCATGTCAACATCTGAAACTTGCGAGACAGATACAGGACTCTAGACTTAACTTTTTTTTTTTTTACTTTGAGCACAGTGGCTTTAAACTTAAACCTTTTGGCACAAAACCAGAAAATTTATGGGCACATGTAGGACCATGTAGCTCTCAAAGGACCAGAGTTTGTGACTCTAGTGAATCTGTAGCTTAAGATCTGATCTACCTTGTTGTTGTCATTGATAAGCTGGAGGGTGAGTTTGGTATTGGTCAGCTCCATGGTCTCCAACAGGGCTCGATAAGGGGACTCACCAGGCATCAAGGCTCTCTGACGCCTGATTAAAGACAACATCATGGGTGGACAAAAGTTAATGTTTGACAGTAATAAAACATTTTTTAAGTGAATCTTTAAGTGACTAGGTGTTTGAGTTTTCTGTCTTTGACCCACTTGCAGAAGGCACTCTGGTCACAGGTCTTGAAGTTGCCCCTGTCCACAGCCCATGTTCCACTTATGCACATGATCAGCCACAGCATCAAGACAGGCGCCATCCTGCAAAGAAAAGCAAAAAAAAACACCTTGAGATTTATAGCAAAAACCTCTCCAATTTATGCCCCCTGTTTTTTTTTTGTTTTTTTTTTTTTTTGTTTTTTGGGGGGAGCAATACCAAGGTAATTATTTTACAGGATCTTAAACCAACTACAAGAGACATTCAGGAGCTTAACTTTACACACTAGGACTTTGACCTGGTGGCAAAATATGCCCTCAAATGATAGATAGCAATGTCATTACCCCATCCTAAATTCACATAGCACACACTTTCATTAACACTAGACACTAAGCTTGCATTGAACACTTATCTTCAGCCTTGTTAAATCTCACTGATGTGATATGTCGTCCCTGGACCGATGCCAGGAGACAGTATTAGCTAACAAATCAGCTAACGCGCGTTAGCTAACTTCAACCCAGATTTACGGGCAAAAAAAAAACGAAAAAATGGGTACCAACTCAGAATCTCGCCATATTTCACAAGCTTTTTGCAAACAAAGTCATACGTAATTGTATATCAAACGTGTAAGAATAATTACCCATTTAAATCAAGATACGACGCTAGCATTGCTAACAGCAGAGATAGGCTGTCAAGCCGTTAATTCAATTGAACAGTGACGCCACTTTTCCTGTCTGATATTTCGCGTTAACGGTGGTTAAATCAGTAAACGACTTTCGCTAATGTTGCGTGTGTACCTAAATTAATAACCTATAGCCCCTTACACACTAACATTACAACAAACCGCCGATAAATAGACATTAAAACAGCGGAACTGCTTTGTCTTACCTCTCTGTGAAGGTGGCCATCTTGATTATGCTGCCGCTTGATCCCGCCCCTTTCACTCCGCAACAAAGATCGTTAAAAAGTAAGATTCTCAACCACTTATCCGAATATTTGCGCTTATTTTGTAAAGATAAAAGAACAGACAAGAACTATACACCTTAAACATGGAACTAATTTCTTTCTACCTTGATATATATTTGATGTAATTACCTAATTGCTGATGCATGTGATTATTTATCCTCTCAGCCACGGACACGTCATCTCCAAGCTCCAGTCAGCGAAGCGCACATTCTAACAGGTGTTACAGCAAAATCTGTGACCTGTCAGAATCTGTGACTCTAGGGGGCGATAGCGGCTTTTTCTTTTGAATGAGCCA
>JBAMHV010000007.1:16167405-16200128 GCA_037177535.1 Pseudomugil gertrudae | reverse complement strand
CTTGACTGAGTGTGTGACGGATTATATGGACTCCTGTGTGGACGGCACCATCCCAACAAGAACAGTGAAGACCCTTTGTTAACTATTTTATGTTTTTAAGAAACTACTATAATCTGAATTTCCCTCTGGGATTAATAAAGTATTTTTCATTTCATGTCTTTGTACTGCTAAACTGACTTGTTACCCACTTAAAACTATGAAGGATTATGCAAATAAAACTTTAACAAACCACGCCTCTGTCTGTCAAGCAGCTATCTATGACTGTATCATGTAAGAATGGAAACACGTCACTCAGCCGGCACTGAGCTTTCTGTTGAGATTTGCATTGTGGGTTTTCTCCATTGTTTAGTTTTGGGTAAATCAGGAATTACAGCTCTTGGTTGGTTCTAAATCTATAAGCAATGGTGCTTGTGGGTGTGTCAACCATGACATAAACCACAATGCAAAATAACACTACTTATATAACAGGAAGTGTCCAGAGATTAAAAAAGCACCTTTCACATTCCAGTGAGAGTTGCAAACTCTACAGGACAACACCTGTGTCCTACCAGACTTGTAGCAGTAGCAGTTAATATCTTGCTTGTATTGTTTTTGTTTTCTGATGTACATCGCTTTGGAGAAAAGCATCTGCTAAATGATTGTAGAATAGAATAGAATAGAATAGAATAGAATAGAATGAAGTTAATCGGACTGAAAGTTATGCTGACATTGTGTACAGCATTAAAAAAAGTATTTGTATTACAATTACATTTATATATAGTGTTATGTGTAATTTATATTCAGCATTAGTACTTTTCATTTAAGATTTAGATTTTTTAAAATCTTTTTAATAATTCTAAAACATTCAACCACAATCAGGATTTGAAATGATTATTAATTCATCCTTTAATGATTTTTAAATGAGAAAGTATGTTTCTGAATGTGTTAATAATGGTAAAAACGGTATTTATTTATTTTTGGGAAGGGTTGGGGTTAGCCGTATTAGGACAGGAACATATTTACTGCCGGTCACGTGACCTGGCTTAACACGGTATCAGTCAGCTGATGGTTCACCGCTGACGTTTAGTTTTTACTCTGCATCACTGGATTCTGTCTTCTCAAACCAACTTTCCGACATCAAGGTAAAAAGAAAGCATTATTGTAAAGGCGATGTGAAACGTGTGGAAGGTTTATTCCTGCAGTGAAGCTCCAGTGACGTTTTATTGGCGGAGCTGAGATCAGCTGTCGCTTCTCTGAAGCTGATGAAAACACAGAGCAGCTCTGGGCAATAACTGCGTGCTAACCACCGCCACGTTTCAGCTTGACCGCTTATTTTTTTCAGCAAATCTCGAAAGAGGTTAACTCCTCTCCTGCTGCAGCGAAGGTACACATAAAAATACGAATAAGCCTTTTTATTGTCCTGGTAGTCAGTTTTTATTATAACATGACGTATTCTGTATTGAACGCAAAAACACTTGCAGGTGCAGCTTCGTCTCGTATAAACAGCCAATGATCCGAGTTACACTCCAGTTTTTACCATATTATTTCGATTTGTTTTAAACTGCACCGCAAATTATACAAGAATCAAATACAAGAAAATTGTATATAGTATTTTTTTTTTGGGTGTGGTGAAAATCTAAATATTGCTTGTGTTGCTTTCATCATTCAGAAAGTGAAACCAGTCCAAACATCAGAAAAGACATGGCCCCGACACTGGTAATGAAATATATTCTTATACCTTCACTCCTATTTAAATTAGAGATGATTGTAGTGTGTGATATTTAAATTATGGATAAAAGGCATTATCATCTTCAGAATTAATTTTAATTTTAGCTAAAGGTTTATGTTAAACTTTGAATGTTTGCTCAAGGACTCTGAATGTCAGATAAAATGTTCTGCAAGTATGATTAAAACTAATCTGTTGCTGGGGTAAACAGTCACTGTTTTCTAATCCTAGTATGATGTAAAACCAGAGCTTGGAGACTTGATAGAGATCTTTCGTGGCTCATACCAACACTGGGCAGTGTATGTTGGTGATGGCTTTGTTGTTCACATGGCGGCACCCTGTGAGTAGCCTTATCTCAACCTGCAAATACCAGTTTAGAACAAAAGGCATATGATTATAATAACCTACATCACAAATTCATGGGTTACTTTAAAAAATACTTCATGTTAATGTGTGTGTATCCTCAGCGGAGACCCCAGGTGCAGGTGTGAACAGCATGATGTCTGTCCTAACTGAGAAAGCCATGGTGAAGAAAGAGGAATTGTGGGACGTCGTGGGAACCAACCAGTGGGAAATAAACAACAACCTGGATGAAGAGTATGAGCCCCGTCCAGTTCATGTTATTGTACGGGAGGCCAACGCAATGGTGGGAGAGGAGCTGCCATACTGTGTCTTTAGGGGCAACTGTGAGCACTTTGTCAATGAACTGCGTTACGGCAAGGCCGAGTCCCGGCAGGTAGGTGCATGCATCCTGCACGTACAGCAGTCTCATCTCGGTGTCACTATGCACAGAAAGGCTGGTGGAAAATATGATATAGATATAAAGCCTGTTTTACAAAAACATGCAAAATAATAAAAAAGATTGAACCAAAAATGCAGAAAAGCTCAGGGAATTGGAAAAAGAGTCAATCAGTCAAAGTATATATTTAAAGTGTTACAATTATAAATGAAAGGCTACCACATAGCGTTGCATCATTTCTACCACAAGAAATAATGTCTTCCTTTTGTCAGGAAGATATTATCATAAAGTAGACCACTTTGCTTAAAGACACCAAGAGACAGTTTAGAATTTTGTGGTTTCTAATACTGAATTGGAAGTGTTTCTTATCAAATGTGGACAACTGGGATTGTAGGAAGTGCTTGTGCAAAATGTATTGACATCATGATTGCACAATGTCATCACCCCATAATTTCATAGTAATAGGATTTAGTTTATTTGGTAATACATGAAAAAAAATCTGGCTAAAAATGTTACATCTATGTTTTCCATGGATGTGGATTAAATTTTTTCCTGGCTACTGGTTTCTAGCTGGCATACTGAAAAGTATCATGTTATTTTTCCTTTGCAGGTGCGTAAGGCCGGCGAAGCCGTCATGGTGGCTGGTGTGGCGGCTGCTGTGGGTTTGGGTATCGTCGCTCTGGCTGGTGCTCTGTTTGGAGGCAGTAAAAAGGAAAACAGGAACACGCAGTAACTGATGCGTCAGGGTTGGATAAAAAAATAAGTGATCACAAATAACACTGCCTGATTAATATTAAATTATCTGTGATTTAGCAGGAAACTGGCTTGAGTTCCACCTCGTGCTTCACCGTGAGCTGTCTCCCATGCTCCCATCGGTTTAACCCTTTAAGGGCCCAGTTGAAAATAGCTGAGAAAAATCCAGTTCTTTGAAACTTAAGTACTTATTTGACACTTTAGTAAAACAAATTTAAAAACATATATTGAATTAATTTTGTTCTATTGATATGTTTATGATATTGGATTCTAAGTAAATGAGCCAAAGTTGATTTTGGATCATTTTCCCTTCATGTTTCTAAATTGTAGAATTTCCTGAAAATGCCAAATAAATACTGTTCTGTGTAATTTAAGAATATATTTTTGATTGTGCTTGATTAAAAGGATTTTTTTGTATTTTAAAATCTTGTAGTACTTTGAATAAGAACACAACTGTACACAGTTCAGAAGTTTAATTGGTGATCTCCATTAGCCAATACCTAATAAGCTACGAATGATCCAGTGTCATTCATAACATGCTGAAAGTGTTTCCACAGCTCACACAGATTTACACCATTTTGTCTTCAGAGCATTTAACTGTTTGTAAATGTTTTAAATACAGAATAAAATGTTCATCTTGATGGCTGTGTGACTTTCTCAAAGAGTGATAAAAGCACAAAAATAATCTCTGTAACAAGTAGAAAATGTACATGTGGGATGTGCACAATTATTTGAAATAAAATTAATCTATGAACAGTATGCAAGGGAAGAAAACTTTCTTGGGACTAAAAGCTTTTGACTGTTTTCAGTTCAAGGGGTGAAAGGCTCCATGCTCACATAGATATATTTACAATGTATCTAAGACTACACTGTAGGGACGTGTTTATGGTGTTGGGATGTAATAAGAAATTTGAAATGTTTAAAAGTAATTTCCACTAGACAAATAAGGAATTTAACATCCTCTGGTAAACAGTCACACAACAGTAGGTGAACTTATTTGAGTTATTTGTAAAACTACATCAATTTCACAAAAACAGAGAAGTTGTTTTGATCTTGCTATTTGCACTGATATTTACATTGTTTGACTAATACAAGTCAAACTGATTGACATTTTTATTAAACACATTTGCTCATATTTTAGTAATTTGTGACCAGTAAACAATTATTTTCCAAATCCTTGTCTGCTTTCTGCTCTATTTTAAATGTCCTTGTTTCTATCCTTTTGTGCTTACATACAAGGTAAAACAGCCAGATTATTATGTTGCATTTATATTTTTATAAACAGTTTGAAATATTTACTCTGTAAGACAATTAAACTAGTCTGAAATTATAATTGATGTTTCAACATGACCCACAGCCTTTGAAGTTACCGCAAGTAACAAAAACTGTGCATGTGCAGTGTGCAAGCCCTGCAGTCTACAGGGAGAGGTTCTGTTGTGTGCATTGTATACATAAGTCTAGAAAATACCATTCTCTTCATATAGTGACAGTAGCCTACACAGCCACAATAAGCTGAGGTATGCTTATTCTAACAAAGTATACCAATTTCTTTTAGTTAGTGAAGCTTATGAAGTGTACTGTTACCGTGACAACGCAGAGCTGACTTCTATGCTCCTCTCAGAGCCATTTTATAAAATGACTAGTGTTGAGGGACCAACTTTAAAAACATAAAAGTAAAGCCGTCTTAAGGAGAAAACATTTGAAACAACATACGCCATTTACCCCACTGCTGAGCGCCTTCCGATGCTGCGAGGTTGCCTAGCAACGGCAAGCTGCACTAGCATGCCTTTCACAGAGTTCAGCATATCTGCTGGAAGATGGGTCTAGTTTCATTAACCGAGTCCGATATCAAACTGATTTCAAGCTGCGGATCCTAGCTTCAGCAGCTGAAGGGACATATACTCTGGCTCCATTTCCAAAGAATCTGCAGCCAGTCCAAACAACCTTTCTTGTGGTTAGATCAGATTTGCAAAATTGATTTATTTATACTAAATATACTATAAATATATTAAATTTAAAGATGCCATATTATAAAACCATAATATAGTATTGTAATGTACAGAGAAAACATATTCTTTGTTTTTATTTCAGAATAGCATACATGCTACATGATTTGAATACTGTGAAACATTGCACTAAGTCTTCTTCAAAGTGACAGTAGTTCCTCACATGTACCCACCTGAGCATCTATGACCAGGATCTTAGTTCCAGTGGTGATAATGGCTATTGATTGTGTCTGCGGTCTCTTATGTGAAGTATTCTGTATGGCAAAAAACACCAGACTGAGTAATAGAATATCAACACAAACACAAGGTCACATTGGGAGCTTTGATGGAAAAAAAAAAAAAAAATTATGATGTTCTGAAACATTTTGGGTCCACTTTTGCCATTTGGAGCTCTCTGGCTTAATCTGTCAGAACAGACCTCCAGCTAAAGGCACAAATAAAACATCTGAAGGTACTTTTTCTTTACCCATATCCCACTAAATTACTCATGGATACATTTAAGCTACCTTCCCATGATCTTTTCTGTGATTCCTGCAGTATATTGATACAAAAACCAAAAGAAAGACCTGCTTAAGATAAAACTATGATTTCAGAGACCTTCCACCATAACACAACTTACTGGAGACAGAAAAATCTATGTAAAACACAGTGTCATTTTCAGGTTAACAATATGCCAAGACCATTGCCACCATTATGCTCCCAAAGCGCATTTTGATTTCCAGTCCACGACTCAATGTTTCAGGGAGGTCAGTGAAATGCAGCGCTGTGTGTGTGCAAAGTAAGCACATTGAGTCATTCTGGAGGTGAAGACATCTTTTTCTGAGCCACACAAATATACAAGCGCATGCACGGTCTGATTTTAAATCTGCAAAAGCTGACCTCAAAACAGTCATATCCACTATGTGTGCATACAGTCTGTAATGAAAAACATTCAGAATAATGTATGTTTGATAAAAAAATTCATACATATATTATTTTACCTTAAAAAAAAAGAAAAAAAGACATTAGTTTAAGACAAGATGCATCAAGTATATACATTTATGTACAATGGTGACCTTATGGGTTATGAAAAAAAATAAAACGGTCATTTTGCTGCTCTGCAGTGCTTCCAGTCTTTGGATTTTCTACCTGTGCCTTCATTTTTGTCTGTTCTTAAATGTAGAAACAAAAAACTCAAACAAAAGAGCCATCTACTGTCCAACTGAAATGTTCTCATTTATCCATCCAACCAAACCTCCTTTAAAAATGGGACAGCTTGCTTTTTCTCTCCGTCTCTTTTCTGTTCTTTCACTTGGGGAATGTGAAATCTCCTTCCATTACTGTGCTCCAGTCATCACAGACCATGTTCCAATCCAATCAGTCCAGTTTCCGCGCACCCAGTTTAAGAGGACCCTTAGCAGCTTTACGTTCTGCTCGCTTTGCTTCCAGCTCTTTCCTTCTTTCCTCTCGTTTCTTTTTGGACAGCTCTGTCTTACTTAGACCTACAAGACAAAAAATAGATGGTCCACTTATTTAGAACAAGACTTTGCACATTCAAAGTCTAGATAATGATTAAGTCAGGAGACATCTAACATTACATGATCTGAAAAGGAAACACAGGTTAAAATGATGGATTTATTTACAGCACATGCAAACAAGGGTCCAATATCTGATGATGTAATCTAGATGAAAGGACTCACTCTGGCTCCCTTCTACTGATTCCCAGCTCTCTTCAGTTCCCCAGTCTCCCGTTGTCTCGGCACCCCAGCTGTCTCCAGCCTGTCATGGAGGGAATACAATAAAAAACATGGCTGAACAAGCCTCTGATTCCTCAGACTTACTTTGACTTGTAGGAGTTATTTACATTGTAAAAACAAACAAACATTTGTACGTTTTTAAAGGGATGGGATACGTTTTCCACACAACTTCAAATATTCACTTGGTGTTAAACATAATATTCAGTATTGCTCCTCACTGTGTTGGCAGGAGTGTTCCTCTGGGACACGCTGGAAAACAGGTCATTCTGAGTGGCTCCTTTCCCTGTGCTGCTGCTGTCCCAGTTGTACTCGCTGGCTAAACGCACCCCCTCAGGAAGAGGCAGCATCGAGTTGGCTGATGTTGTGTCTGTCTCCTCATCACCCCAGTCATTTCCCCAGCCCTCCTCACCCGCAGAGCTCTGACCCTGGCCTTCCTTCTCGTTAGACCAGCTGTCATCTGCGTCCCATCCTGAGCTACTCCAGTCAGAGCTCTGCTTTTTCACAGCAGCGGAGGTGGACGACCGACCCAGCTACACCATAGAGATGGAAAAACCACAATTAGAACCGGAGATTTACACTTTGTGATAAATGTAAGCTTTCAAGGTAGTAAAAGTATATTGGAATAAGTTTAACACCGTTATCTACAGTAGTGGTGCCAGTAATAAGGAAGGTAAGGATGATTAGGAATTCATAACTAAACAAAAGGCTCATACTCCTTTGTCACTGGTCTTCTTTTTAGATGATGCCATTCCTGACCAGTCCGTGTTCCAGTCATCAGTGTGAGTTTTCTCTGGTTCCTTGAGAAAATTAGCATTTTTAGAAGATCTGCTATTACTATTGAGCAAAAAAAAAAATAATCACATATCACGTATAGAAATGGAGGAGTAATCATTTTACCTCCAAGCTTCCCCAGTCCTCCTCATCATCCCAGCGGTCTCCTATCGCTTCTTCATCATTGTCTGTAACCTTAAGGGTCTGTATCTGGTTGGCTCGGTTGGAGGCAGCTTGGTGAGTTAAAGATGGTTGTGGTGTTTTATCTTCTGAATCTGGTAATACCAAGGTGGATTCATATTAGCTGAATTATAATACATGACATATCGTATTTAAAATAGACACTATATGAGCAAACAGATTGAAACTTTGATCACTTCTCCTTTAGAATTAAATGCTATAAACCCACCAGGTTCTCCTTCAGTGGCACTGGTGGGACTGGTGGTGTTTGGAGGTCCACTGCCTTCAGCTGCGGTGCCCCCTTCTATTCCTGGAGTGGTGCGAATTAGCTTAGAAGTTAGTGAAGACATGCCGGTTACAGCCCAACCGGCCCAACTGGAGGAGGCACCTGCAGGCTGAGCACACGACCCAACATCCTTCTCTGCAAGAGACGGGACAGAGTGCTTTCAGAAATGAGAACATATAGAAGAAACAAGCCAAAAAAAGTTTATGTTGAGGAGGGTTTATTTTCACATTATACTGAGCATGACACAGAAACAAATAAGTGACATTTTTCCTGGTAAAAAGAGACACAAATGAAGAGTCTGAACTCTGCAGCTCAGAGTTGTTTGTAACATACCTATCTCAGACAGCTTGGTTGGATCTTCTGACACAGTCTCCAGCTTAGAAAGGAAACTCTTGATAGCTTTGAATGACTGACAGAGAGAAAAACACATGTTTGCTTTCCTTACATGAGACAAAACAAAACCTTGAATGCTACTAAGCTGCCTGGGTCCCTGGTTATTTCATCACTGCATTCCTTTTAAATACACCAGATAGTTTTGAAAGTTTTACAGATTATCCATTATTACTTTTATTATATTACGTTTATTATATTCAGCATTAATACTCATATTACAGCATAGGAGCAGACACTTGTTACATGCTCATACTAGCTTAAATCTTCTTATATCCCTAATAAATTGATCCGTTAGGGGCCATACCTACAAAAAATATACAATAAAATATCACTTTTGTACCTGATCCCTGACACTCTTATCTGGGTCCACTGTGACGGCACAGAGGGTGGGCAGGATTCGGCCAGCGATCTCTGTGATGCTGTAGTAATTATGTGTGGCAGCAAAGCCAAGCACACCAGCAGAGCGTGAAGCGGGAAACGGGTCCTTGGTGGCCCGAGAGAAGGCAGAAATCAGAACACGCTGCCGGGTCTGTGACGAGAAAGAAAATCCAGTTCCTTACTAAACTGATCTTGTTGTTTTAAGCATTGAAAACTAAAAGCGGATATGCTTTACCCCTGCATTGAGGTAGCAGGCAATCTTTCCAAGACAGACGGTTGTGTTGCATCGGATCGGGCCCTGCTCGTCTCTGGCCTGGAGCCGAGCGAAGTGGCGCATCAGTTCTTGGTTCAGGTTAGCGTCATTCAGCTTGGGAGCCAACAGCAACATAGACTACAGAGACCAGAGGGGAAAATGGAGTTGCATCTGGCATATCAATAAAACTTCCTGCTTCATGGCTGTGTTTTAGTGTGTAAGGTACCTTAACCGTCTGCTCTCTGATAGCGGGGTTTGTGTCCGTGAAGCCGTGAACAACGTGAGGGAAAATCTGGGAATTAACTGCTGCCTCATTAAGATACTGGATGAACTGCTCCATCTGACAGAGACAAAAAAAGAAACAAGAGTTTACTGCTGCGTCATTTTCCATCATACTTCTTAATGTTTCCCTTTAGCCGTAGAAGCTCTTTATAATTAGATGAGGAAAAACAGAGAAAATACACGTTAGTGTTCTTCAGGGGGGTAAAGTCACTCAAGAAAGATGTAAACTAGCTCCATCTCCTAATTAAGCCTGAAATCAAAGTGACTACATTATCAACCTAGATTATATCATAACTAGTCTGACTACACAACTACAATACATGGTTATTAATTAGCACTGAGTACTCATATAGTTAAGAGTTAAACTAAATACCCATCCTTAACTAAATACCATTATATGAAAAGATATCATTTTCATTAAAATATTTAAACAGAAGTAATCTAAATGATTATAACAAATGTTACAGGAAATTAAAGTAAACTAGAAATACAATCCCAGTGGTAAGTAGCTTAGACAGTTAAATGTGTAAACATATAAAATGTATAAAAGACAAAGCTGCTGCTGGTGGTGGGTAGGTGTCAAAACAAATGACTCTTTATTAAAAGTTATAACCAGGGCATGGTCTAATTTTCATGGTATAGTTCAACTGTATATGAGGAAATGCATAAAAAAAAAAAGCTTATGATTTTAAAAGAACAAAATTGGAGATCTAGTGGCACTGATTGTTACTTTTGTCTTCCCTCAGCCACTTTTGCCAGCTCATCGGGGGGAATCCTGAGCCAGCTCAGAGACATAATCTGTCCAGCATGTCCCCGCCGTGCCAAAAGTTTAAATACCTGCTGCAGGAGTCGTATCCTCATGGCTCGGTCTGTGGAGGAAAACATCTTCACAATCACAGGAATGATCTTCTGTTGGTATTCTTCAGCCGACAGGAACTTCCCCACCTGCCGGACAGAGCGGGACGATCAACCAGTGGCACTTTCACAGATTAAACAAGTGTTGCTTGAAACGATCTGACTCACCTGCAAATTCTTTCTGATGTTTAATACTGCCAGAGAAGGTAAGGACTCACCTTGAAAAGGGGCGTGAGAACAATGGCGCCAGCATTGCCAAACTCGAAGGCGGTGAGCAGCTGAGGCAGGACCTTGTGTTTACAGAAGTCTTCAGGGAACAAGTCCAGATTGTCACTCAGATCCCGGAAGAACTGCTGCTTCTCAGCTGGCTCCTTAATCTAGAGTTTCAATTCAATAGGGATGCTTTACAGTTCGTCTCAGACGACAGCGTTGTAAGTCCTAACAATTTGTTTTCACACCAGTTTGTCACTTTAAGAAACGAACATTCAAAATAAAATCCAAACACAAAGATTACATGAGTTTGCAAACCTGGATCTCCTCCAGGAAAAGGTTGCTCTCCACAAAGCTGTTGCTGAGGAATCCCCCAGATGCTCTGCAGTTCTGAAGAAAGCGGGCTGGGTTTGGCCGAGCTCGGGGATTAGCCCCTACCAGCTCACAGTAGTGAGGGACCAGTGATTTTGGGACCTGTTTACATAAAAAAAGAACAATAGAAAGAATAGAAAAACTCCACTTAACCCCCCAGAAAGACTTATTTATTGATTAGTGATCCGTGATTAATGTGCATATTAAACATCTGCTAGCAGGATTCTTACATACATTGTTAAATCTGGAGTTCATTTAGATAATTAGACAGAGAAAGCATACATAAGACATACCTTTCCCAGTGATCTGAGAGAGGAACTGCGAGGAAGTGGTCCGTTGAACACTTCCCAAATAAGGCAGCCCAGTCGCCACATCTCACCTGCCCTAGAAATTCAAATCGCAGGATACAAATGGTTCACCAGAACACTGGACTGTGTTTGTATTATTAAAAAATTCCTAATTCTTACCATTTCTCTCCATTATTTGACAATTCTGGTGGGTCATATCTCTCCATGTCTGGATAAACAGCTTTCGGAGCAGGTAACGAGACCCCACTGGGGTCACCCTGCTCAGGTGCCACATGATCAAGTGCACCTAGCTTCCACTCCCCAGCACGATCCACAAAAACAGCCCATATGCCCAGGTTGTTATGAAGAAGGTGACAGTCGATGACCAGAAAACTCAGGGCTTTCTGTTGCAGGAAGCAAATAACAAAAGTACACATAGTGAGTGACAGTTTCTACAGAATAACACTGAATAAGAACAACAGAGAATAGTATCAGATGTTGCTCTGAACATTTCTTACCACTATTTGGTGCAGTCCCCAGGAGATCTCCAGTTCCCCAACACTGCCCTTCTCTGCCTGGGCCTTCAGGTGGACTGCTAGGGGTGTCACCTGCTCGGTTACCAGGTACAAGCTTTTGTCTGTCTGTAACCAACCAAAGCAAGATTAACTACTATTACAAGATTAACTAACTATTACACACTGAAAAAGAGCTTTTCAATGTATGATGTAGCACTGTGAGACTTGTAAACGCAGCTACTTAATACACAAAAATAAAAATTCTTGTGATACCCATGTTGTGTCTGTTTCCAATTTAAGTAACCCTGACTCCATGAAGATAAAAACAAGAAGAAATACACTGCCTGGCCCTCCAAAAGTCCCCAGTTGGATTTAATGAACCATGAAGGAAAGAAAGTACTGTGCTCATTTGAACTGAGCAACGGATGAAATAAAAAGTCATGTAGTCATGAGTCCACAGTTACTCTATTTCAGATTTATGGGTGCATCAGTGAGAAAAAACAAACATAACGTGCAAAAAACTGATAAAGCTATAACACTCCAGTGTCTAATCTATGCCTGTGAGAGCAACATTAGATCTTGGGTTGCTTTACTTTAGATTTAAGTTCAGTTGTTTGTGTTCGGTATCTTAATATTCTGAAAGTCCAGTTTATTTTTTAGGTTCTCCTAATGGCGATACAATAAAACCAACCTCAAATGCCAAAAGAGTAGTTTAGGGAGGATGAAGTGTCATCATCACACATAGACTGGTTGATATAATGCAATATGTCAAAGATGATAACAGCAAGGATAGTCTAAGAGGACAACCTATTGGTTCTGCCAAGTTTGAGCAAATAATCATCTTTATAATTGCATCTGATAATAGAAAGCAAAATAGCATAAACAAGTGTGAACAATTTGCCCACCATATCCCTCTACTGTAATTTCATAACCACAGAAAGACAGCAAATTAATATATAGTCTCTGCTCAAATAATGTTCTTGGGTTCTTTTGCAATCATAACTGCAGTCTGTTATGAAGGAAGAGGAAAAAGACTGGTATTTTGTTGAATAAATCTGCCACCCAAACAATCAAAAGAATATTATTGTTACTCTGTAATACTAAGAATACTTCACTAATATGTACAGCCTTTTCCTACTCACCTCTCTCTGAACATAAGCATGCAAAAGGAAAAGAAAAAACAGATCATGTGCAGGTGATCTTAACAGCTTTGTGACTGGGACAGGCTACAGGTCTCAAAAAAGTGAAGGAAAAGATGGTGTGCATGAAGAGTTAAAGGGTTACCCCCGTGAATTCATTCATATTAGAGACATACCTCCAGTCCATCAACATAAGCCAGGATGTTAGGATGGCGCAGAGTCTTCATTCGCTTGAAGGCAGCTTTAGCTAGCTGGGTCTGCTGCTCTGTTCCCTGAGCCACCTCGTACACAAATACAGATACTGGTTCTCCGGTAGTCTGGAGGAAAGGATTGAGACACCGAGTCATTACCATTTGTAAAATATAAAGCAAACATCTTGATTTAAAAATGGAAAAAAAAATAATCCAGCATTATGTCGCATTTAAATGATAATCATGACTAAGGATAATGAAAAGGAGGAAGTTGGCGCAGCTTTTATGGATGTTAGTTCTAGATTTTTCTGTGGTAATGATAATGACTTCGGATTATATTTGGTAAAGTCATCAGTGGGAATCAAAACGTTTGTTATGGTGGTAAAACTAATAATTTCTAACGGATTTAAAAGAGAGTTGATAACTTGGCTAGAATGGGTGACGTGGCGAGGAACACGTCTGTTAAAGCAAACACTGAGCAGCTTCAGCTGTCAAAAAACACCAATAGGACCAAAAAATATTAAAGTATCACTGATATCAGATAAACCAAAAACTAACACACACAAATGCAGCGGACACCTAACCAATAGACCAAATCGATCTCAAAAGGCTGCTGGTGTGTTGACCGGCCTCGATAAACAAACGAGCTAGCGCTAACTAGTAGCGGAGGCTTAGCAGCGGTTAGCTTTTACCTTTCGTTTCCCCCGATGCAGAGTCCATATTCCAGACCTCTCTGGGCTCTCAGGGAGAATTTCATAAGCAAAATCTTTGACGGGATCCCTGGCAAAAAAGGACCACATTTCCCCTTACCACCGCTCCTCATTAAACATACACAACGCTTGCTTCAGCCGGAGTAGGCTATCTATGGACTATCAAATGGTACGAATGAAAAAGTGCTCCGTGGGAATCTTGCTTTTGCACATTGGTTCCACGTGTCCTGTTTATTTTATTTTACAAAGATGTCATGAATAATTGTGTCAAATATAACATCTTTAAATTCATTTGATCATATTGTGTACATTTTGTACTATTCTTAAATGCATGTGTCCAAAATTTTAATACTCTAGATTACCCATTTTTTTGTTATGAGTAGTTTAACCTTTGTTGTTGCTTTCTCAATAGTTTTATGAATAAAGTATGAATAAAAGCATTTTTATTCATCTTGCAATACAAAAGCAGTCTTCCTTGTGTCCTTCCATTTAATTTGTGCCACTGTGTTTTATACTTTGAATTCATTCATTATTGAAAAATAGCATTGTAACCATGTAAACAAAGGGTTCCTTATAATTGGTCTGTCCGACGAGAAATACGGAGGTGCAACAGGGAATATCCTGTAAATGTTTCAGTCCTAACTACACAATCACATCATGGACATGATAGAGAGTAAACACTACAGTAAAAACATTTTAATTATTTATTTTAACTGTCTCAGCCTAAAATAAAAGAGAGACAATAAAGTTACATTTATTGGGGACTCTGCTCAGTTCATCAGATTAAAGAATGCACAGAAGTGCTTAAAATGTGAAAAAGGTACATGCAGCTTTTTCTGCATTGAAAAATAAATTTCAGAAAGCTAAATACAGCTATAAAACTTAAAACTACTTCCTAGATTACAGTATCAACTTTGAATTGATCTACATTTTCATTTAAATTAGCCATCTTTCAGTACATTTAAAGCAAAATCTTAAAAGTAATTCCTTACAATTAATATAGCAACAAGAAAAAAATACATACAACAGAATTCCAAAAGGATGTTTATTGATCAATTCTCCAAAATTTTATAGCATGTTTTAACAGATCTTACAAATTTATCCCAAAGCTGCATTTCTACAACTTTTTATTCTGGATCAGATATGTACCTTTTAGCTTCACGGTAGCTTTTCCTGATCATACTATTGTGCACTAGATGGTTACCTTCATCTCTGATTTTTGTTTGCTTTGTGATACTATTGCGATTTGACTGATGGTTACAATTAGTTGATAGTTACATTTAGTTTTATACTATTGACACACTCAGCCAGCATGTGATCTTATCTAAGTACTGTCCAATTCTGTATGTCATGTTTGTCTCTCTATGTAACCTTGGATTGGCTAAAATGCGGTGTAGCTGAGGTGCATGCAATATTTTTAAGTAACATCCAAACAATAACATGTTATGGAAACATCGAAGGAATAAAAATTACTTTCCCCCCATAAAAACAAATGGATACAGCATAAGAGACCAGCTCAAAGCTCTTGGTCTTAAAATGATATTTCTACATTAAGTGTTTTAATTCCAAGAATGATCAGGACACAACAGACCAGTGTTTTTTTTTTACTCACTTCTCTTCATGTTAATATATTCATACCCAAACACATCTGAATTTAGATAATTGAACTTCCTCATCATGTTTTGCTTCAGGCCTATTACCAAGATTAAACTATATTTAATCGTGTGTTAAAGTAGTATAGCACATTCAACTCAGGTCACACCTGTGCTCCATAAAATCCCAAGTTTTGGTAATTTCTGAGAAAGCACTAAAACTAATTAGAACAAATTAGATTTAATTAGAACAAGCTAAGCATTTATTATACAAAAAAACATGTACTGATAGCCCACTCACTGTATTGTCAATACAAGGCACAGTAACTAATTGCAAAAAAATGTCAAAGTAAATGTGAACACAATTAGTGACTTAACATGAAGTTAAATGTGCAAGGAAACATGTACATTTGAACCATGAGTGTTCCTGGATGTCTTGGGTATTGGAAACAGGACATGGTACATTGAAAACTGCAAAGGAAAAAGCCTCTCCCCCAGTACAAACTAATGGTCTTATTTATAGTAACTGAACTACTTTAAAAAGGACTGATACTCTTAAGAAGCATTTAAATACCAAAGGCCTGATCTTGGGGATTCTTTCCTGAACAATAGACATCGGGGCAATTTGAAAGATGGGCCTGATATTGAGAAGCGTCAAAAATACACAACTCCCTTCCACAAAGAAGGGAAATGTTGAAGGAATTCACAATGCCTATTAGTTAAAATCTTGTTACTACACTTTCTGTGGCAAGTCCACTTAAATCTTGCATCTGTGGCTTCCAGATGTCTCCTGTTCAAGCCAAGTTGCGTCTGTGGAGCCTCAAACAGGTGATTGCTGGACTTAGAGGAATGGCTGCACAGATGGTCATCCACTCACATGCAGATGCTTTTCTGCAGAAGACCTATCAAACATAGGGTTGATTCTCTTCCTGTTGAATAACTACTTGGGGTAGAGGTTTGATTAGGAAGTTCCTCTTGACTGCACACTACCAAGGCATTCATCACAGCAGACCAGCAAAAGTCAGCTCTTTACATGTAAAGAATATTTTACATTACTTGCCTGAAAAGAAGAAAAAGTACAGTGAGATAATGTTTTCTTATCTTATTCTAAAATCCTGAGAAAGTTATAGAAATAGCTCAACCTAACAAGCCAAGTCACCACTTTTCCTTGATCGCCCTTCCACTCTGCATTAACTGGCTTGTTCCGGGTGTACTGCACAACACCGGAAGTGCTTCAGCGATGGCGTCCGTCTCTGGAGCTCAACAGTTCCTGCCGCAAAACCTTTCGTTTTGCCTTCATGTTCTCAGGTCCAGAAGCTAGCCTCGCAGCTGTCTTCAGATAATGTCCCACGCTGGTCATATGATCTTCATCTTAAATCTATTCATCCCTTGATTACTTCGTTCATTTTCCAAGAAAATGTAAAAATTCTTTGAGGCAGAGCTAAAACTCTGGCAGAAATCTCGATTCCATACTGCTTTAAAAGGCAAATATTTATAGATTTCTTTGGTTAATGCGAGAAATTAATTTTAACATTACTAAATAAATGTGAATAGCAATAAAAACAGGTAAATGTATGTCCAAAGACTGAGGCGAGTACCTCATCACTTAGCATATTGCCATATGTAGTCTTAAATCCTGTCATCACCGGGACTACGCATCTCTTTCCACGTTACTTGTCTGTTTGGGGGTTCTGCAGCTGTAGCCCATCTGTTTCAGGGTTCGGCGTGTTGTGCGCTCAGAGATGGTATTCTGCATTCCTTGGTTGTAGCGAATGGTTATCTCAGACACTGTTGCTTTTCTATCATCCTGAATCAGCTGATCAATTCTCTTCTGACCTTGCGCATCTACAAGACATTTTCGTCCACAAAAGTGACGCTCACTGGATATTTTTCCTTTTTCGGACCATTCTCGGTAAACCCTAGAAATGGTTGTGCGTGAAAATCCCAGTCGTTCAGCAGTTTCAGATATACTGAGACCAGCACGCCTCGCGCCAACAATCATTCCGCGCTCGAAGTCGCTCAAATCCCCTTTCTTTCCCATTCCAACTTGTTTTGAACCTCACGTGCTCGTACTGACCATCGCAAACGCATCTATGTTGTTTGGGGTGCGTCGGCTCGAATATTCATCCGAGAAGAAGTTAGACCCAGTTAGACACTGC
This sequence comes from Pseudomugil gertrudae, assembly GCA_037177535.1. Classification (NCBI taxonomy): domain Eukaryota; kingdom Metazoa; phylum Chordata; class Actinopteri; order Atheriniformes; family Pseudomugilidae; genus Pseudomugil; species Pseudomugil gertrudae. The sequence goes on along the minus strand of JBAMHV010000007.1, from coordinate 16,182,616 downwards.
AATAATGAATGCAGTGGGCGTTTTTAAGTTATTGAAACCACAGGTTCCCAAATGTAAAGACCGCAGTCAAGATAACAGCAGTAGTTGCGCAACAAGTTGCGTCTTATTAAAAATCGTATTCCAAATACTCACAAGGACTGTATTTAACGTTTACAGTAAAGTTATAACCAAAAGTAAAACAACTCGCTTGACCGCAGTCAGCAATGGCTGCGCGGATGAATATGCAGTATGATGTTATAAGGCTCTACAAACTGGATTGAACTAGAACAGGGGTGGGCAATTCCGGTCCTCGAGGGCCGCAGTCCTGCTGAAACACACCTGATCCACATCAAACTTGACTACCATTGTCATATCTAAAAAGCTATGTTAAGTTAAAGGATTTAACTGTAATTGCTGTAAAAGCGAATGGTTCTTGCAATTGTTTTTTGGTTAAAAATGTACTAGAATTTGATCTAGAATTTAAGACATCCGTCAACAATTTAATATTTTAATAAACCCTGGGAAAATCCAGAAACATCCAGTGTCAGGCGTGGTACAGCATGGTGGTAAATTACTAGTCTATGACTGAATTTAGTTTGTATACCAGCAGAGGGAGCAATGAAAGTTTATGATTTGCTTGAAAACATAACCAGTTGCTGTACCTTATTTACAAGATGGAGTAGGTTTAATGGGATTCTTAGTATTGGATTGTAAAACAAAGCTGCAAGCAGTGATGAAGGCCATCACTTTCCGTTCTGGGGCCCCTACTTGACCCCCCTACCATCACCTGCAGCCACCTAGGTTCTTATACAGTGGAGTGCAGCATCACCGGTTTGTCCTTTCTGCCAAAAACCCCTCCAACGCCCTTATAAAAATTTTGTCAAAGGCCTAAATAAAGACTTTAGATTTAAAAATGTGCCTTTTTCTCCCATTTTCTAAGGTTAGGCTAAGATGCTTTCATAATACTTTCATTTAGGGTACCAAATAAAAGCAGTGGGAAGACTATGTTCAAATGCAATTCAAAGGGTAAATATCAAAAATAGCCCTTTCTTCAACATGGCCGACTTCCTACAGTTCCACTCAATGACTTTTTATGTCCCCTGTTGCGTGGCAAAAATGCTAAGAGGCTGTTATTTGCCATCTATTTATTCTCTTCAAGTTCAGCACTGCATGATCCAGGTCCTTTTAACATCAAATAAATGATGCCTAAGCTAATGCAGCCTGGGCAGATAATATTTTATAAATATTTGAGTTGAGGTGGAACAAACACCCAAATGGTTTACAACTATTTTTGCATTGAATTGTGAGATATGCAGCATTTCAGACATTACCTGAATAAAAATAATTTTAAAAGCTGAATTTCAGTAAATGTACATTTAAGACACATCAAAGCAGAGTGGAGCTGTATGGACAGGGTAGATGAAGCTGGGAGGGTGCTGGCCCATGCCATGTGGTTAGTTGTCTGAATTGGACCAAGAAGTCCATGATGGACTCCTTCATAACAGCTTACGGTACTTCCACAGACTCTTGACAAATAGTTGACTTTACCCACAGGCTAAATGATCAGAAGTAATTAGCAGTTACTACTAACATAAAAAATTAAATGTAAAACAGGATTACAAAGACAGTTTTTATTATTTGTTTGTTCTCAAACATGTTATGACGAAGACTTGCAGTTCTGGAATAGATTAGACACAAATTGCCCCCCCCCCTTTTTTTTAATTTTTTTTTTTTTTTTTTACAAATGTCAGCTTCACCCACAATGCAATACCATAAGCAAGACACCGCAGGGAATTGAACCCCGTCCTGACAGAGTCAGGAGTGCCACCACCGGAGTCTTTTGCTTTTTTGTAATTGCTGTAATATGGGCAAAAGCAAAACCTGAAGGAACAAAGCTTGTTCCTCCAGGAAAAGAAAACCCGTAAAGACCCGTTATTTTATCCCGTAGGCACACGCGGAGATTTCTTTTGATCACGAGGCTGAAACTAGAAGAAAGACAACCGTTTCCCCAATCCCCAGCATTTCCCACAGTATTGAATTGGTGTTCCGATTCCATTCTAGTTTATCCATAGTAGCAATGCCACAATACCAGCATCTCTGGTGATACTCAAAGCTGTTTCCCTTTGCAATACGGCAGGACTTGAAGATCAAATCAACAGTGAAGGCTTTCTTGCAAGTTTAAAGCTGTAATAGAAAGAGACAAGACAATGTAAGCCTCCCACCCCCCCACCCCCCACATTAATTCCCAACTAATCCAATGCAATAAAGTAAAAAAATGTTTCCTTTTTTTTTTTACCACAACCGCAGAATTTACCACTGCTATTCCTCCTCAGTGATGCTCAATCCTCAACATAATAAATAACATGACCGATTCCTACAGGCTGGAGTACCAAAGTCCCATGATAGTCGATGTTAAAGATGCCTGGGTCAGTAGCAAGTTAGGATGAACAAGAAATCTGAAAGGGAGAGAGAGAAGAGCGTTTTCCTCCCCAACCCTCCCCCATTAAAACATAAAACCCCTTACCAAACACTATTGCAATGCTTGACAACCACCTTATGAACATTATGTTGCATAATGCAAATAAAATGTTATGCATAGCAGAGGTGCATGCAATATGTTGGGAGTTAAAGCCATGAGGTTTCAGAAAAATCAAGGGAACCGAAATTACTTAACTTGGGACCCACGACACTGAAGGGATGCAGTATTAGAAACAAGCTTGCAGCTCTTGATCTTAAAATGACAGGATTCTCAGTGCTCCATCACAGGTTAGGCCATCGCAGATGACAAAGAAATGTTTTTGGCAATTTCACCTAAGAAACCAAAGGGAAAAGAAAAAGGCACACACAAACACACAGAGAGCAGGGCTTCTGCGAAGGGCGGTGTTCAGATTTAAGCTCAAGCGCACAGGGGATTGACACTTCATTCACGAAGGGAGGGTGACACTCATATTCGCTGACAGCTTCCACAGATGACTTTGCATTCAGAGGCAGGCAAGATTGGAGTGGACAGACGAGTATGATCTGAAACAAAGAGTGATCTACACAACACACCCACCACACAATATTCAAGATTTGAGTTCTACTCATCTTGTGGTCTTAAGATGCAAAGCAAAAAGGGCCCAAGGCCAAAGAGGAATGCTAGTAAAGCATTGTTATTAATGGTTTGAGGTTAACATTAAGCCAGTTCCAAGATGTTCTTTTGTCAATTTAATATTACACAAGTTTGACAAGATAAGCCAACATCTTACTACATGCTCCAGGTTAGAGGACTTCACTTGTGCTTGAACCAGTCTTGCACTGTGATTTCTGTGAAGAGAAGTGTAGGGACACGCCCAAACCAACCCAACAAATGAACTAAAGCAACACATTTGCGTTGCACTTCCAGGCCAAATGAGCTGCACCATGCACAGCTTTCCTCAGCAACTTTAATTTAAAAAAAAGTCTGCACAGTTGCGCATTTGAGTTATTAAATGTGATGAACCTGCCACTTGCACAGTTGCACAAGGGCCAGCAGCTGAGGGCTAATAATTCTAATGAAAAAAACAACCTGACCCATCCCTTTTCAATCTGCATGTTGATGGGAGTTCAAAGGGCAGGAAGATTCCTGTGATGTCCTAGGTAGACTGCATTCTTCCTTTGGACTGTTCTGCAAAAATCAGAGGCAGAAAACAAACACCCTGTGCCCCTTCCCACAATATAGTAGAACTGACTGTTTTATCCTTACCAGAATGCTTTACTGCAGATAATGTCAAATTCAATGATGCTCCATCAAATCATCCAATTATCAAGACTCTAAAGAAAGCACTGCAATACCATTTCTATAGCAAGTGGCTTTCATTCCAAGCACAAAACAGGACGATTTAGTCCATGTAATTGACCCATATAGGGTTCAAATAAATGAGCCTTCCACAAATCAATATTTGATGGATGCAACTTATCTGCCTTCAATTCCCTCTTTGAATAGGAAGTCATTTCAGCCCAGGTCACATCCGTGCTCTACAAGCTCCAAGCTTTAGTCATACCTGAAAAAGCACAAGAAAAGCTCCCCAGAGCCCCCCAAAAGAACAAATGCGTACAAAACTGTATTCAATCACAACAAGCTAAGCATTTATTATGCAAAAAACAAAATCCTTTACAGATAGTCCACTCATTGTATTGTCAATACAAGGCACAGTAACTAATTGCAAAGGAATTGCAATGAAGGAATTTTGCCAAAACAAATGTCAAGGTAAATGTGAACACAATTTATGACCTTACGTGATGCTTGATGCGCAAGGAAACTTGTACATACAATGAGTTAGGAGTGTTCCTGATGGTCTTGGGTATTGGAAAGCGCACAGGACACAGCACACTGAAAAAATGCAAAGGAAAAAGCCTCTCCCCACCATACCCTTTCCCCAATTCAATGCGTACCAGACAAATAACTGGTTTTACAGCAATACTTAGCCTTATGGACAGATACACTTCACAAACTACGGAAACCATTTTCCAGAAGAAGCATTTAAATACCACAGGCCTGATCATGGGGATTCCTTCCTGAACAGTAGGCGTGGACTTGAATGTGAAGATTTGACAGGTGGGCCTGATATAATAATCTGCAAGAGTCAAAAATACACAAGCCCCCCCCTCCACACATAGCAAGCAGTTGAACAAATTCACAATGACTTCTAGTAAAGAGACTTGTTACCGCACTCTGTGGCAAAATTGGGATTCTCTACAGCAGCAGACTATTTGAGGTTGCTATCCTGCATGGCAAAGTGTCCACTTGAATCTTGCAGGTGTGCCTGGATGTCTCCTATTCAAGCCATTCGGCAAAGCTGTGTGAAGTCTAGGAAGAGACTGATTAACGCCCCACATCCCACCCACACCATACCCAACAAAACCCAGAAACTCCAAAATTTGGGGGGAAAATCTTAAGACGTCCGTCGATTTGTTAAATACATGATACCTTCCTACACCTTGTTAAAGGACAGTAGATGCACACGATCCCGATCCATAGTTTTAAAGAATGCAAGATGAGCTCAACTTGTAGCGAGTGGCTAGCACAGAGGATTCGTTCCATGATGAGCTTTAGAGGGTAGGCCTGTAAAAAGAAAACTCCAGACACGTTTTAAATACCACCCCCTCCCCCCTAAAAAACTTTACTATTAAGACAAACCACTACTGCCAAGGCATTTTAGCAATGTCAGCAAATACTGAAAAAGTACAGCAAAGGCTAAATTGACTTAATGTACAGGATAGTTACACCCACATGTACACGTCATGCATGAACTCACTGCTTGGGTAAAGAGATAGATGAAGCTGATCTGTACCAATGGGGCGTAGCTTTACCGAGGGGTTGCAGAATAAACACGAATGGCTGCACAGATGGTCATCCACTCTCACGCCAAGGCTGTAAACTTCTCTCAGGAAGACCTATCAAACATAGGATTGCCTCTCCTCCAGTTGGAGAACTACTTCTGATCGCAGGGGTAGAAGTCCGACTAAGATGTTCCTCTCGACCGCACAATACCAAGGCATTCATCACAGCAGAAACCACCAAAATCATGTCAGTGCACAAGACGAGTTGACCACGGTACAGAATACGTTACACGGCTTGCCTGAAAAAAGGAAGAGAAAGTGGTGCAAGATATTGTGTTCTACAGAAATTGAGTCTAAAGTTGTACCTGAGAAAGTTACAGAGATACCTCAACCTGATATACAAACCCAGAGGCCCACTTTACACTTGTGAAGCTAGACGATTATGTACCACCCTCAGCTGGACTGGCTTGACCTCGAACTGCTTCAGCGATGGCCTCTGCTACACTGCCTGTGCCTCTGGCGCCCTCTGGTGTACACTCGCCAACCGATCCAGATGCTGATCCCTGCCCTTTTGGACCCCTTCTGCGCTCGCCTTCCGGTTCTTCCCTGTCTGGCCCCAGACTGGTCCTCCCACGCCCTTTGGTCCTGTCCTGCCTGGCTCCGCACCGGTCCTCCCATGCCCTCTGGTCCTGTCCTGCCTGGTTCTGCATCGGTCCTCCCATGCCCTCTGGTCCTGTCCTGCCTGGCTCCATGCTGCTTCTGCGATCTTCAGCTAATAACTAAGTCCATTCTTCTCTTGACAACTCAGTCCAAATACCCCAAAGGGGGATTTTTTTTTTAAAAATAAAAAAAAAGATAAAAAAGATCTTCTGTCTTCTAAAGCAAAAAAACGCCATGACCTTATGCTAAAGAGCGAGATTCAGAAAAGCTGCTTAAATTTTCCTTGATTCAAACTGGTTTTGAAAAAAATGGCATTTCTTTTACTTAAAATAATAAAAAAAATACATAACCAACTGTAGCAAAAAAAAAAAAAAGAAAAAAAAAAACTGCACTGGCAAATGTCTGCCTTAAGATAGAAGGCTGGACATAATTAACTGAATTATAACCATAAAAATGGTTCTAGCTTGTATTAAAAAAATGATCAATGTATTTCGGTTTCATTTTGGTCATATGTCCATAAAACTAACATACGACTAACATTTTTAGGCCATTTTACTAATAAAATGTTTTCTTTGCAACTGAATCTGCTTAAGAAGCACTGCTATTGCTCAGCACTATCACCATAAATAAAGAAGCATCTAGAAAAAGCCTGACCAACGTCATGACGTTGTTTGAATCCTCCATTTATAAACTACAGACAAGCTATACGTCATACTGATATATATAGCTAATTGTTGAACTACTAACATTGTGGAAACTTTGCTTTAAAAATAAGAGTATTAATCAACTGTCTTTGGCGTTAAAGTTTGATGTAATTACGCCTTAGATTTCTACATGAGACGAGGAAAAGTACCGTACAACTGCGTCATTACGCTTCGTAAATGGCTGGCTTTATAAGGCGTTAGCGCAGAAGCTGCCACTACGTTACACTGCCCGTCCATTAGGGGGGGTGGGGAGATTCTACATTTAGTTTGGCCGCCTTTTTCACCATCTAAAGTGATTTTAAAAATTACAAAGCCCCCTCGCACTGTCCAAGTGGACATGCTTCTGCTTTCACCATTAAACAGAGCCACGAGTTTCACGTGATCGCTAATCGCAAGCGTTTAAAATGTAAACCAAAATAATATTTTTTCTTCTTAGATGAACATGGCTGTTTAAGAACAAAGTAGCTACAAACTGAATTTGTTTTGAAGGTAAATATTTTGTTGCTAACAGAAAAATTATTATTCATGCCGTACTTATCCGATGGGCGGCTCTTACCCATTTTCTTAGTTAAATCCAGGCGGTGACCATTTTGGACGAGCAGCGTAAATCAACGACGACTCAATTATTTATGTTTAGACAGAGTTTTAACGGGCAGATTGCTTTAAGTTAAGAGATAACTAGCTTCTTGATATTGAATTCAAATGCCTTTCAGACAAGGCCCGAAGCCAATCAGCGCCTAACAAAATTCGCATTCGTGCGGTAAAAAGAAAACCTCGCACTTTGACAAAAACCTACTTATCTTCGTTAGTATCTTTTGTAAGTCTGTCAAATAAAAAACGAAATAAAATAAGATCTAGTCAACCTACATTGCCTGCCAATCCTACACCTATTGCCTTGCTGGAATCCTATAACGAAACCTACGTGACGAAATGGCGTCACTTCTTTTTATACTGCTTCGTGATTCGGTTAGCCGAGTGTTAAATATTCTTCCGAGAAGTTAGTTCCCCAACTTTGCGCTAAAGAAATACTACTGAAATAATATACAGTTTCAAGGCATAGTGATAACAAATTAATGTGAGAAGGTAAACATTTTTTAAAATCACAACAGTATTTGTATATATAAAATATACACATACAACAAGACTGGATTGTATTTAAACCACGGCACCCAGAGAAAAGTATCTGTGTACTGCATATACGTTCGTTGTAAATATAACTAAATGAAAACCAATTGTGTTTAAATGTCAGATTTTTAAGTTATTATCACGGCCAACTTTTTTGGTGATTTTAACCTCTTTTATATAGAGCCTTTTGTTCGAAAAAGCGGTGAAAACAACTGACGTCACGGTAACGGCTGCGCGGATTAATCTTTAGTTGAATGTGACAAGGTCCTGCAAACTGGAATAATCTGGAATGTGGCCTCACTTGTCGGCCCTACTTTCTCTTTGCTGCAACGATATGCTGTTTGTGATTTCAGAACAAAAGAAAACAGTCAAGTCATCCCATCTCCATCATTTGAATAAGCCGTGCTCTTTAACATACTGTTAACGTGGATTTTACAGTAATAACCTGTAAATGCTGTATATAGTATATCATGTTTTTTCTATTTGTTCTCTCTCTCTCATAATAGTTCAAATACAAGATCAATACTAGTGCAAACACTTTTGTGTTTTAAAATATCAAACATACAGAAAAAAATCCAGTAACAGAAGGTTACAAATGATCAGGGCAAGGCCATAAACTGTGCAGTGTATAAAATACTAATTTTTTACAGTAGGGGGCGTAGTGAAAGTACAAGTCTCCCAACACCACGAAGGGATTTTCCCTTCCCCCTTAGTTTCATCCACAGAGCTGGCTTTTTGTATTGATAACAAACCAAGACATGTCTGGGCAACATCCCTTATGCAACTCTATTATTTACAATTGATCAGCAACAGAGGTGATTAGAAGTTGTTATCTGGTTGAGTTTCAGTCCCATTCCACCATTAAACAGATTTCCTTTATCTCTCTAAACTAAACATAAAACCATGCAACCATGCAAGAAAGAATCTTCTTTGTTCACAGGAAATCCATCCCAGACAAAGACTTTTTTATTCTGAAGGCTAATTCTTAAAATCTCATCTTATTTGCAATAGATTAGGTTTGAATAATTGTTGTCCCAACAGAGAGGTGTGAAGTCTCATTCTGCAGCCATGATTAATGATGAAACAGTAGATTGCTTCATCATTTTGCTTGCAAGAGACTTTGAATGCATTAAGCAGCAAAGGTAATTCCTAATCAAATTCCTTGATTTACAAACATTGTCAAAAATAAATGGGAAAAGTCCAAGTGTTTGACATAATATAGGTTGGGTGAAAAAGACACAATCATTTGAAAAATATGATCTAATTTCTTGGGAATGCAATTATCCAGTCTATAGTTACATGGTTGCAGAAGGCCTGTAAAGTCTATGAGAAATCAGAGGGTAGGTTAGCTGCTACATGTATCTATTGGCACACATATTGTTGTTTTTCTAACTGAATCAAAGGAAACTTATTTTAACCTTGTTGCCAACCATCTGCATACAAAAAGAGCAAAAAATGGGACCATAAGGCAGCAAAAACAAAAGCAGACAACACTGAAAGTTTTATCTTTGATTTTAAACAAAGCCTGGTATGGATCCTTTCCCTTGGGGCTTGGGTCAATTATCTCCTGTGTGAAAGCTCTCGCTCTCTGTGCTGGTTCGATGAGCACCCAGCTGTTACATCAGCCACCATTCAGCAAATCATACACTCCTGCTTTCAAGCTGTGATTCCATTATTTGACAGGTTAGATGCAGAGGAAGACAAACCTAATAAAAATAGCTGTGCAAACAATCCAACAGCTGGGTGCATTGAGAACTATTTTCAGAGACTTGCAGAAACTGTAAATACATTTTAGGAAATTGAACTTTTTAATTGCCAGATAAGATTTAATCATTTTTTAAACATCCTAGTACAATCTATATAATTTTTTTTTTAGGCCAGTATAGCTGTAACCAGCGTCATGGTCTTTATAGCGGATAGTACAAATATATTGTAACATTATAGAGAAAAAATAGATCTTCAGGGCTGACAACAGAATACAGAAAGCCACTTCTTCCACCCATAAGGGAACTACCAGGGAAAACAAGAGAAGTAATGGAGAAGTTTTTTAAACCTGTTCACTGCCCTTTGCCACCGGATGAGATAAAACCACGGAAGAATCCCCACCATCATCATTTCTACCATCATCAAGACATGTATTCACACAGGTAGGATGATTTCTTCCACTATTTGAGACTGAACTCATCTCCCGGGGTGGGCAGTATAAGTATGTTTTAAAAAGGTTTGTGATGTACAGTATTTCATGCAGTATCTAAGCCTGCACACATTCTTGTTTGATTCCTCTGATATAGGTACGCAATGCTTGATGACATTGATAGAAATACAGATGATAGCCAAGGACACTTTCACCAACATCAGCACAGTCAGTATCACCGTGACGGCTCTCACCGCAATGCCCATTATCCTCATCAGTTACACCATGATGAAGAGAATGAAACTATTTTCAACCACCACACTCCCGTAACTCTCTCCAGAGCCTCTTCCTCTTCCCTCTCCTCCAGCTCTTCCACCTCTTCTTACTCTTCCTGGTACACAGAGACAAGTGCAAATGATCCTGTCTATCTTCGTTATGCTGAGCGGCCACAGCATTCCCTGTCCTGCTCTAATATTCCAGATGTGCGCAGAGGTTTTAGGGAGGATGACAGCAGTGGGCCTGTTGTTTTTGCCACAGTTAAACACAACAGAAAAGGGAATGTTTGTAGTAGACTGAATGACGACTCAGAACAAAGCAGAAACTTTAAGTTTTCTTCTCTAAATCGCGGTCACAGTCGCAGTGATGAAGGTTTTCTGCAGTGTAATGAAGGTGATGATGAAGGAGAGCAATCCAAATCCCACATAAACTACGGACCGCTGTATAAGTCAGCTAGTTTGAATCGAAACCTGGCTTTAAGTGAGGAGGACTTTCTTTTAGGAGTGCCAAAGGGGCCAAAGAGGGCAATTTCCTCTTGTCAGCTGCCAAGCAAAGGAATACTCAAAAACAAGGAGAATAGCATTGACATTCGCAAGGCCAAGTCGATGGAGGTGCTTTCCCCCAGAGTCACCAAAGGAGAGGGTCAAAGTGGGCAGAAAGGCAAAGGAATCACTCAAGCTGAGATAGAGCAAGCCAGGGCAAATTTTGTGGAAGGAAAGTTGCAGTTTTCCGCCTTTTTAGATGAGATTACCAAGCAGGTCATGAGTCCTTCAGATCTAACTATCTTAGGTGTGCACAATAATAAAACTCCTGAAAAGACCTCTACCTCACCTTCTACATCTGACCCAGTAAAGCCCCAGCTTCCACCCAAGAAGCACAAAACGAGCGCCTCAGTGGAGATGGCGCCGACTCTGAACCAGCCCAGCAAACAGGCGAAAGCTTGCAGCAGCTCTCGAAAATACTCAGACTGCTCCAATCCAGACAAACTGATCACATATACATCAAGGAATAATGATGGAAGCTCTCCACCTCGTCAGCACCTTCCCTCTGGCGGCCAGGGTCGCAAAGAGAGGAGACCCTCCCCCACTGGGAGCTACACATCTGGGGACAGATACAACAGATACAACACAGGCCCTCATCTAACAGACGGAACCAGTACCAGCCCAGAACCCAGCCACCCCAAACAACGGCACCACCGCAAACACCAGTCAAGCACCTTCCACAACCAACCCAACCAACCACCACAGAGCCATCAACAGATGCAGGAAGAGTTTGAGAACCAAAGGCCAAGCATTTCCCCATTATCCTCAATCCAGGGTGCAGCAGGACCAGGTTTTGGATCTGAGTCCTCATCCACAAAATCAGACTCATCCAGGGTCAGAGATACAGCCTCCACAGCTACCAGTCACAGCTCAGAGCAGAGCGGTCGACACCAGTCACAACACGCAGGCGTCTCTAAACAACACAGGGTGAGTTCCCTTTGACAGGTATGTTTTTATGCTCCTGTTAATAAAAGATAAAGTGCAATAAGAGAGAAAAGATGGGTGTGAGATATTAAGATACTGTGTTAAAATGATAACAAAATCTCTACATTTGATATGTTACAGTATGTAAACATATTTACATACTGTAACATATGGTCAAAAGTTAATTTGAACCACAGAAAAAATACACATGACTATAGGAAATAAATTAAATCAATGGAAAAATATTATTAAAACAAAAATACCTAAGAAACACGTCACTGTAAATAAACAGAAATAACTCACTAATAATAACCAGAAGAATAAAACCCCTTTAAAGCATGTAGCTATTATAAAATTGTTCTTGTTAATCTCAGTGAATTTGCAAATGGAGCGTTGCTCCAATCTTGCAGGGGTGGTGTCGCTGAGTCACTGGCTGCGTAGGATGTCAAACACACTGCATTGCAAGCTGAGTCATTCTCCAGCAATGCAGCAGATGATCATCCTGTGCTTTTAGGGGAAGATTTGTTAGAAACTTCCAGATACTACTACCAGTTCTGTTCAAAAGCTTTCTGGGTGTTCTCCCATCTATACATGTTTGTTCTCTAAAGTATATTCGGATAACATCCACTGAGATAAACCAGTGTAGCTCAAAGCAGTGACCTGTACAGAGAAGATGTCAACATGTGCCGCTGATATCAGGTCGTTTTTATGTAACAATCTGTCCAGGCTCACAGTCAAATGTACTAATAAGCCCACACATTATGCAACATTTCCTTTTTCCATGCAGTGTAGTATCTGACCTCACATTTCATGAAATCACACATGCACAACACACACGTTTAACAAGAGGACAATCTTGGCAAATGTTGTACCATGACAGAACACATCGGTCTTCCATAATTCAATATTTATTGAATTTGTTTGTACTCATTAATGGGGCTTCGGCCTATGCTGGTACACAGCGTGTGTGCTCATATGCAGGCTGAATGGCTAGATGGATGTCCTCACTTTTACCTTTTATTTGTCTTTATGTATTTTTTTTATGACATCTTATTAAGCTTTGATTAAATGTCAGCTCTTTAGTTATGCTGGTTTTCCTTAAATGACATGTTTTTCACTGTTATGGTACTCATTCAAAATAATGCAGTTCAGATGACAATACTAAGTTGAAGTACTGACATGCAGCAACTCTACTTCAGGAGTACTCACACTGATACATTAGTACATCGTAGAATTAATTCTAAGTCTAAAATTTCATTGCATCCTTGTGTTTCCAGCAAAGCTCTCATCCATGTTGTACTGTGTTTATTCTAGGACACGCTGTTTGATGCTGATCATCTTCAGTAAGTATCGGCAAAACTATGTCTTTTATACAAGTGTGCAGATTTGCACACGCTTCTCTTTGGCTCCCTCCATAAGGGGTCAGTGAATTATTGATTACACTAATGAGAACTTCCTTTCTCTCTCTACTTTCGTGTAAAGAGGAAGCATTTGAACAGCTTTATGTAACCCCCTCATGTAGAACACACTAATCAGTCTGCTGCCTGATGTCTAAATTAATAATACTTTCCATACAATCTTAAGCACAAATGTTTGTATACTCACTTATTACTGAGAAATTTCTTACACTGCATGAAATCTGCCATCTGCCAGATAACAGATCTCATGTGCCTTTCCAACGGTTTAACGGCAGACTCACAAAAAGAGCAGCAATAACAGAATGACAAGAATGAGTTTTCAACAGAATAGAGACAATGATAATGAGCCGTCAGCGGCTGAATACAACCCAGGTAACACCACGTACATAATGAGAGAGGTCAGAGGGAGAAAATGGGTCAAACTAGGCCTGCAGATAGATGCAGATATCTGGAAAGTTGCTAAGCGACTGGCTAGTTGCAGACAATCTGGTGAAGTGTTAGTGTGATCCTCCTGCTTATAAGGAGAGAGAAACATGTGAAACATACCAGGGAGATCAGGAGCTGGTTGATTTGAGTGGACAATAATAGAGGTGACAATGATTATTTTTTATCATATTGACAACAAATTCTAACCTTTATAATAAACTTTCTTAGAGTTCAAACCATATCAGTTTCAGTGTGCATGTTATGATGTCAAATAAACTCTAGGACTCTTGGTAAAGTAACTATTTCTGGTAGTTTACTTAAATAAAACAAAAGTTTCAGGAGTTAAAATCAAACTCTTCATCCAGCTTAGTCTGTGAAGTCATATGTTTTAGCCGGTGTGTGAGAGAGATAGCTTAAGCTAAATCCCTGCTCCCCATAGAGAACGGCTAATTTCTTACAGTCATGAGCAAGTCGATACATTTTCTGTACATGGCATGTCATATATGCATAACTGCACTCAACCCATTATTCCCCTTTTATGTAAGTACCAGCTGTGCTATATTATGGTGATAATAAGTTAAAAATGTACTGAAACAAATAATGTTTTCTCTTTGGGGATCATTGTTCAGGTTAAATAAGTTGTGAATATTTTTGGATTAGTTGCTGTTCATGGTGTGACTCCCAGCATCTATTTGTTTCTCTGTGTTCAGGGAACTGCAGGAAGAGAACGCAGATCTGCACCAGAACCTGCTGCAGACAGTGGTTTGCATTGAGAGCCTGGAGGCAGAGTTGCAGAGGACCAGGGACGAACTTAGCCACGTCAAAGAAAAGTATAAAAGGTTGCTTGAGAAAACAAATACAAAAACAATGCAGCATGAAAATAATAACACCTCTTCAATGTATCGTAGGATTTCTTATCGCACTACTAAACAGTTTTTTCTTAAGAAATAAAACAATGAATGCAGTTTATGTTGCTGCACTCCAGGTTGTATGAATTAACTCCGTGTAGACCTTAAAAACAATTATATCACATGATCTTATAAAAAAATAATTGTATATATACTGAGATTACTTCCATCAAGTCTACTTATGACAGTTTTAATAGATAATTGATCCATGGAAAAGTCTAGATCAATACATTTGTCATACTTCACCGGCTCTCCTGCTGTGACTCGTGCTAACTAGCAGAAACAGGGCGAGTCAATCCCCAACCGGTCAGTCCTGAATTTATCACCAAACAACTGCTGCTGTCCAGCAGGCACATACTTCACATTCTCCCACAGACCGGAGCAACTGGACTGAATGGGTGCCTCAGTGGTTTCCACTTGGGTGTCAGTTGCTGCATATTTGTTAAGGAAGTGTGTGTTTGCTACTTGTCCACTAAAGATAACATGATGAAGAATAAATGGCAGAGAGTGGGTCTTTTTTAACTTTTATAATCAAACAAGAACATTACAATTACATAAAAACAGTTTTATCCTAAGACAGGGCCTTGATCCAAACAAATGAGATATGCAATTATACATTTTCCACCATGCATGGGTAAGGTAAGTTTCCATAAAAAAAAAGAAGAATACTCAGAAGAAAAAGCACCTTATTTAAAGAGAGCTTCAATAGGCTTCCATAGTTTCTCAAGACTTTGAGTTTTTAGATGTAGTTGAGCAGTTAGTTGTTCCATTTTATAAACATGCCTAGTTTTCATTATCCATTGATCAACATTTG
>JBAMHV010000007.1:16151217-16162840 GCA_037177535.1 Pseudomugil gertrudae | reverse complement strand
AAGCATAAAAACAGCAGAAATCACAATAAAATCATAAATTAAATAAAAGTCATTAAAAGCAGATCAGATAAAATTACTGTACAGATGTCATTCATAGGTGCATAAAAAAAGAAATGTTTTTAACCTGGGTTTGAACGTTTCTACAGTTGGTGAAAGTTTAATCTCCAGCGGCAGTTTGTTCCACATGTTTGCAGCATAACAGCTAAATGCTGCTTCTCCATGTTTAGTCTGTTTAGTCTAATTTAATTGTGAAAACTTTGGGAAACATCAGATGTCCAAGTACAAGTGAATGCAGGATGTAATGTTTTCTATTTCTTTGTCTAAACGTATGTTTATGACCACGATGCAGCACTTATACAGCATCTGCAACACCTACCCATGTGGGTGATATTTATGTTATAAAACCACCAGATTTCATTATTTAAAGGTAAACAGCCTAGAATACTGCAAAAAAGGAAAACACATCAGATTTCAGTATTTTCTTCTCATTAGTAATGAAGTGTAAGTGTTGCAGACTTGTCTTCCCACCCTGTCTGGCATCAAACTTTCTCAGCTGTGCAAAACAGCCCTGCTATAAAAGAGAGAATCTGCTGATTTAATTCAAAACAGTACAAAGACAGCACATCAATGATCAAATGTTTTTACTAATTGTTTGAAAAAATAAACCTTTCCATACTGCAGACACAGAGCCATATTAACCTGCCTCACATCTTCTTTAAGTAGATTGGCTTTGCATAAAAGCGTCTGCTAAATGCCTGTAGAATAGAATAGAATAGAAAGTATATGAGAACTGAGACCAGAAACCGCAGCCCTCCAGTGAAATGGTTTCCACTCTGGCTTGATGGAAGATTGAGCTCGGCGCAACAAATCATCAGGAGCTTGGCAGCTCAAGCTTTTATGTTATAACCCCCCAAATCTTTTGAGTGAGTGGGAATTTGGATTTGTGAGTCCATTCACATCGGTCCAGTCAGTCACATGACGTGGATAGTTTCTCATGCACTGAGAATATCTTTAACTGATATGCGCTTAATTATTTAGTGTTCCAGTCATTTCTGATGGTGTTGCTGCATTTTCAAGAGCCTGACTGCTAATTATTGCTATCAGCATGGCGGTTACATGTCTGTTTATTGTGTTAATATGTGAAAATCTTGCAGCAGTGTTTTAGGAAAGTTTTTACAACTTTTAACTCTGATGTAAAAGTTACTGTTTTGTGTGTGTGTGTGTTTAAAAGCTGGTAACGCGAGACTGGCTTCAACCTAACTGGAGCTCTGATTCAAGCTGTCATAAATACTTATAATAGCAGTTTAATCCCATTGATCCAACCCCACCAACCTCCCTCCCTGTTACACTGTATTTCTAATCCCCTACAAGCATAACCCTTGTGTTACTTTCACTCCACCCCAACAGGTCCTGAAATCTTTCTGGTGACAATATTCATACTTTATTTCAGACAGTCATTGCATATGATTCAAGAAAGAAATCTTTTGATTCAAGAAAGAAAAATTATTTTATTCTCATCTGGTAATCAGGTCAGACATAGCAAAAGGTTTTACTTTCAACTGGGAGCAAAGTAATATGGGCAGAGTTGGGTCAGATGTGTAGATAGTTGGGTTGGGGTCAAATAAAAAATATTGGTTTGTGACAAACACCCCCCCCAAATTAATTAAACGTAACCTGCAACTATAACTGGTAGCTGATATGTATGGACCTGTAAAGCTTCTGGAGCATTTCTAGTGCCCACCCTGATCTGAGGTAGGTCTCAGGTAGGACCACTTGTCAAACACTCCCATAGACCCGCCCATCATAAATGTCTATCAGAACAAGTTTGCTGATCAGACACTGGCCTGCTTTCCAATTGGCCCCTGGCTTTAATAGGATCCCAGGGACTCTGTTGGGGGATTATGGTTCCAAACTTGCGACTTTGGCCAGTCTCTTTGTCCTCCAACCATGGGTACAGCGGTTTAGGGGGGCGCCGCACACGCAGAGACCCAGAGGGGCGCCATCACAAAACATCATCACACCAAGAGGCAGAAATCGGTGGTCCAGGCTTGACGAAGAGGTGGCGGGATCAACATCTTGAAGAGAAAACCTTACATCTCTGGGAAAAGGATTATCTGTTTCTTCCATCCTTCATTAACTATAGTTTTTTTAAAAGCATTTTTCACGCAGTTTCTGCACTGATTTGGATTATCAAGAATCTTTTTTGGACAATTTCAGCAACCAAGTGAAAGAATTTGGCTTATCCTCTGAGTTCGACTGTGTCCTTTTACATCTCAGGGATCTACCTGCTTATCCCCTCCACCTGGAACAACTTAGATGAGCTCAACCTGCTTATAATTTACCACACAACAAGCACAAGGCCTGCACCAACCCCTGATCATCCCAACGGCGCCATTTGTGCAACACTGAAATTACTCTCTTGTGAGCTCTGTTGGTTTTGTCTCTTTAAAAGCAACACACCACCTCTGGATAAGCTCCATTTTATTACTAACCACGAATTGATCAAACTTTACTCCTTCCTCTCTTACCTTACCTTTCCCTTTCTCATGCTTGGTAGCGAGCCATGACGCTGTTAAAGATGAAGTTCAACCAGCAGAGGCGGGTACGGCTGGCCCAGGGCCTGTGGCTGATGTCCTGGCTTGCAGTGATGTGCGGGGCCTTCATCTTTTGTCTTGGAGTTTACCTTAAGATAGAGCTTCTTCGTAGGGCCGAGGTAGACCATGCTCATTCGTGTCATGTTAAAGAAGACTAAACAAACAAAGTCTATGAACAAACATGAGTTTATTTAAGTTAAAGACATAATGGACTGTATGCTCAGGCTTCTAATTATGTGTACTGTGATTTAAATAATGAACATATTGTGTGTATATTGATGAACGAGATCGTTACAGTAACATATTAGTGTCACTGGCTTTAATTGATCACCAATGGAATGGGACAGGTTAGGAGAATTGACTACACAGGAAAGCTGCAGGGCATGAACGCTTGCCTTCCATATATTTATTGATCTCCAGTGAGTGAATCAGACTGGTTTTAATTTGTCTGCCACTGTTCCAGTAGTCACGTAGAGCTAGCCATTATTAGCTAAAGCAAAAGAAGTGTTTCCACTGTGAGGATGAAATGGTGTCAGGAAGCTGAAGGATCTTATAGAGGGATTCACATGAGAGCTTAATCCTCCTCCTCTCTACCAGGTGGATAACAACAAGGTTTATATGACACTTAGGATGTAGTTATTTTTCTCTCATTTGCATTCAGGGGATGGGTATTTGTTGTAAACTACAGTTAGCTAAGGCTATTATGAGAAGATGTTTGAAGGTTTAAGTACCTAAGAGGCTAGAAATGCTTTGTCTGGCTGGAATTCAGAGATTAATGAACTCAATCTGAGCTATAACAAGAGCAATGAATCCTATATATCATCATAATGCTTTGTTGATATTGCATCTGGTATATCAGCTGCTCATTGACTCTGATGGCCGCTGAGGTTATTTTCTATAAAGATAAGGTTAATTGAAAACAGGATTATTACCTGTTGAAGTGGGTGGAGGAAATTACAAAGTAACTTGCAGGTGGCAGCAGAGTTTGTGACAATTATAATCTTTGTGCTCTTCTTTTCTCGAGGTGATGGATAACACAGAGATCCATGTGGTGCCCAACATCTTGATGATGGTGGGCCTGGCCTCCATCGGCACCAACTGGGTTGCCACTCGAGTGTGTCAGGACTCTCTGGATGCAAGCCGCTTCCCCCGCTGGAAGGTTCTCTTGCTAGCCTGGTTTGCAGTAGCTGCACTGCTGTGCTGTCTGCTCCTGGCGGTGGTGGTGCTCAGCTATGCCCTGCAGGGACGCCTGGAGGAGTCTCTGAAGGTGGGAAGGTTACAAAGTTGGGTAATTACATTTAGAATAACAGGTGAGGAGGGGAAATAGGTAATAATATGCCAGCTGAGTCAGGATATTTGTTCAAAAAGCTAAATATAAAAAAACCTGTTGCCCAGCTGTCTGAATGTATGAAGAAGATGTTAGCTGTCCTTGGGTTAGGGAAAGACAAGAGGATGGCTTCATGGTTCAAGCACAACAAAACAAACCAAAATCATTATGGTATTTCTCCTATTAGCATAATTGCTACAGAGAATATCAGAAAGGATAAATATTCATTTCCAATTGTAAAAACTTAGCTAAAATTACAATGAAAACTCCTCAAAAACCTTGTATAAATCACCAGTTTTCTCCCCTGTTCGTGGTCAGGAGGGCCTGAGGAATGGTATCAGGTTCTACAAGGACACTGACGTGCCCGGCCGCTGTTTTCAAAAAGAGACCATTGATCGTCTGCAGATGGAGTTTCGCTGTTGCGGAAACAACAACTTCAAGGACTGGTTTGAGGTTCAGTGGGTCAGCAGCCGATATCTGGATTACACCTCCTCAGAAGTCAAAGAGTGAGTCAACGAGAGTGTTTTATGAAATGTAGAGAGGTGAGATAGAAAGCAAAGAAACTAGAGGGTTTTATGGGAAGGAAAAGGGCCATGGTTTGAATGAAGTCCACATGAGCAGGCTTCACACTTAGGAAGGTCAAATAATATGTTTCAAAGGGGGAGGAAGAATGATGTGAAGTATAGAGGAAGACATGTAAAAATAGATCTGACCTTTACTTTGGAAAAGAGACAGAAAGGGATGGAGAGGTTGAAGAACTCAGATGAAAGTTAGTAATGCTGCATGCTTCTTGTGAATTGAGCTGAAAGTTAAGCCTGTTTTATATTCTGTGTGTAACATTTCCCATATTGAAGTGACCTTCTAACTTGTATATTTCTTGTTCTGATTGTGTTTATTTTTATGTGTGTCATGCTGCTGCCTCTCCTGTCCCTTCCTGCAGTCGTATTCGGAGTAACGTGGACCGACGTTACCTGTTGGACGGTGTTCCTTTCAGCTGCTGTAACCCGGCCTCCCCTCGCCCCTGTCTGCAAAACCACCTGACAGACAACACTGCCCACTTCAACTATGACTACCACGCAGAGGAGCTCAACCTGTACAATCGTGGTTGTAGGAGGGCTCTGATTGATTATTACATGGGTTTGATGAATTCCACTGGTCCTGGTGTGCTGTCAGTCATCTTAATCCAGGTGAGTATATTAAATAGTATGCTGACTGCTGTCTGGGTGCTAAAATTTATTAGAAACCACAATAATCAGACTTAATTGTGTAAATTTTTTGCACAATTGGTTTTGCTTTTATAATAAACTAAGAGTTGTTCAGTTTATGGGTGTGAAAGTATTAGTATTAGTATCGGTCTGGATTAAAAATGGGAAAGTTTAACCAGTTCCATGAATTATCCAGTGCCAACAAATGGAACCAAGATACAGATGCGACTTAATTTTGGTGCACACACTAGAGGCAAATGGCATCACTCGTGCAGTATTTGAGTTTCTAACAACCTAAAATGATTTAAGCAGCCTGTGCACACAGAGTTCAGTCACTGTGCTCCCCAGCTCTGGAATCACTTCTATCTGAGCTGCGAAACACTGACTCTCCTTCATCATGCAAATCAGAATCTAACACCCATCTGTTTAAACTGGCCTACTCACATGAACCCTTTTAACTGTCTGCTTCATCCTGTTTTAATCCCTATGTTCTAAATTATTTTAATTCTCCTGTAATCTCTTATTCTTGTCAGGTGACCATGGGCATGGAAAGGCACTAAGAAATACATTTAAATTATTATTATTATTATTATTATTATTATTATTAATAATAATAATAATAATAATGATAATGATAATTCTTATTATTATTATATCAAACATACACTAAACCAGAACAGTAGTGGTTAAATCAGTCTGTACTGTGTTCTTCATCGTGTACTTGCCAGAGTTCTTAGAGTAAGAAATATTATAATGAAACAATCAAACCAGTTGTAAATGCTGGTTTTTCTACTCACACAAAAAAAACATAACTGGCAAAGATTCCTGCCTTTAAATCATGCATCGCCAACTCTTAGCAAAATCACGGTATTTATGCACTAACACAGGCAGTGTACGAGCATCCTGTTCCTCAGGCAGGAACAGGATGCTCGTACACACCCACACTGCTCACGGATCATCTGTGACACACTGTGATGCAACGGCTCTATGTTATATGTTTTTCTTTTGCTTCACTTTGGGTGGGACAGATGGCTGACATTCAATTCCGATCAGAGGCATCAAGCTGAGCTATACAGTATCTGCTTCTCAATCAAACGTGTCAGCACTTTGTCAAAAGCAGCTCGGAATCATTTAGGAACAGAGAGGAAGAGGAGATAAAACCATGTGAAGAGGCACGTGGAATGATTCTGCAGGTGTTGCTTTCTTAGACTGCAGGGATGTTTTGTCTCTAATGTTTGGATCAAACTGTCTGAATGTTTTCCAGGAAGAGAGTATTCAACTCCAAACCTTAACCTAGATAACAAACTCCAAAGTCAGAAAACATTGGATTTCTCTCTCCAGGCTTTAGAAGTACCTGTTAACATATTTTGCAAGGTTTTCACAGCATTCTTGTTGCTTTTTTCTATTAAGATGACTGTGCTTCTGAGCCTGCGGTACCTGCAGACGGCCGTGGAGGGAGCCATGGCTCTGGAGAATCCAGAAGATGAAAGTGAGGGTTACATTCTGGAGAAGGGCGTGAAGGAAACCTTTGAGGATGTCAAAGCTATGGTCCTCGGCATACTAAAGTTTGGGCAGGTTGATGCCTCAGAAGTAGCGCCTGCAGCTGGAGACGCAGAGAAGGCAGATGACACCACAGAGAAGACTGCCTCCCCCGCTTCAGCCAGCTAGAGAGAAAAAGGATTTCATCATGAGCTAAAGAGCAAGCAGGGGGAGGGCATGTGTCTGTGTGTTTTTTTCTTTTCTCTTTCCTTTTTTCCTTTTTGGGTTGTGTGACTTGGGTGATGGCAGGTAGGACACCTGTTGGGTTTCGACACGGTAGGCTTGGTTTATGTTCCACCAATGAAACAGCCGCAGCTCCCTCACACATGGCCAAAACACAGCAACACATAGAGGATCTTTTCAGACCCTGCACAGACACCGACAAACATCTCCCCTGTGCAGGACCTCGCAAACATCAGAGAATCTGCACAGGAGATGTGTAGTACTTTTTGTTGTGTCTAGAAGAGAGTACATTCAGTTCTCAGGTGTAGATTAAACACTTGGCAAGTTTTGACCCAAATCTGGCAAAGTTACCATCACATGATGCTACAGTTTGTCCCATGTGCACTGTTATTCATCTCTCAGCTGTAGAGTTTGTACTGAACTGCAATGAAATGCTTAGGAACCTGTTAAACTGGCAATGCACATGAATAATATATTAAAAGTAGAAGTTTTTAACTGCTTTGTAGTGTCGGCTCCCTTTTGTACATGTGAAATAAAGGAGGCGAGTGTAAGCTAAACAGAGGGTTATTTGAGTTCAGCAAAGAGAATGAAGGGTGTGTGTTTGTGTGTGTGAGTGTGGTGCCCTATATGAAGCTGTCATCGTGTCTATCTGGCAGCTCTAAAACAATCTGATAATCCTGGTGTAGTTAATCCCAGAACT
Source organism: Pseudomugil gertrudae (assembly GCA_037177535.1). NCBI lineage: Eukaryota > Metazoa > Chordata > Actinopteri > Atheriniformes > Pseudomugilidae > Pseudomugil > Pseudomugil gertrudae. The sequence goes on along the minus strand of JBAMHV010000007.1, from coordinate 16,155,292 downwards.
GCTGCACAAGCGGTATCAGCACATCCCGACGGCACACAGGAAGGCACACAGCGGCAGCAACAGCACACTGATGCAATGTACTGGAAGTTATTTCATGAAGCCGAACAGTTTTTAAAATGCTTTTTATTTGCAATGAATCGTGGTGATCTGTCCTAGCTACAGGTTTCTCCAATGTGTGCTCATTCTTCTTAAATAAAATCTTTATCACAGAATAACTTCAACGAATGTGTTATTTGATTCCTAATTAGTGGTCACATATGTGTTTTTTAAGTTTTTGAAGAAGGTTGAGACTGAACATCTGGTTTTAGGCTCAAACTTGACAGAATTTATGGTTTTATTTTGCTAGGCTTTTTATTATAAATTGGCTCAAGTTGATGACTGTAAATATTAATAATGCACTCTACCAACAACAATCTACAACCATGTCTTTAGAAAGTGAGCGAAAATATGGCAGAGTTACTCCTCTTAAGCAGGAAGTGAGGCTGCTTTATAATTAAATTCATCAGAAGTGATTATTTTGTAATGCATACAGTGCTTTTAGGCAACATGATGGGGGAAATAATGTGATTTTTTGCTAAAGTGGCAGAAAATGGATGGATGAATAGAATAATCTGCTGCATTACAAGTCAGTAATTTCAACAGTACAAAGATATTTGAGAAATGTTTTTGATATTAGAGCTTGTGAATGTCAGTGTCGGTCCTATTTTATATTTGATCTCTACTATCTCTAAACTCTCCAATGAGGTTGCAGTTCAAAAACATAGAGACGAAAAGGGTAATGGTCTTTTCCTAGATTTATATTTAATCTTTCCTTATTAGAATATGTTCTCCTTTGTTCATAGCTTTGAGTGAGTTCAGACTTAGCAGAACAAGTTAAAAATCCATTCATCATCTACCGGGGGGGCTGAAGCCAATCCCAGCTGACATCGGGCGATAGGCAGGGTACACCCTGGACAGGTCGCCAGTCCATCACAGGGCCAACACACACAGACAAACAACCATGCACACACACACTCACTCCTATGGGCAATTTAGAGTCTCCAATCAGCCTATCCCCAATGTGCATGTCTTTGGACTGTGGGAGGAAGCTGGAGTACCCGGAGAGAACCCACGCTAACACGGGGAGAACATGCAAACTCCACACAGAAAGGTTACTGGTTGGACCTCTCCCAGCCGAGACTCAAACCAGCAACCTTCTTGCTGTGAGGCCACAGTGCTGACCAACTGTACCACCATGCAGCCCAAGTTAAAAATCCATTTAGGCGCTGAAAAGGCACAAAGCTTTATGGGATTCTTTTTAAGCAAAAAGAGACAAACATCAGTTTTGCTATTTCCTCAAGTCAGACATTTGGTCAAAGAAATAACTATAAAATGTTATAAGCTATTTTAAATATGCATACACATTTCCTACCACCAGAGGTCACTGTTGCACAGTACTTGAATTGTGTCAAACTTTTCTTGTGGGAACATCAGTAGTATGAGCAGGCCTACAAACATGACCATCACATTGTAGGAGGTCACAAAGTGGTGCAGATAATGCAAAACGCGCTGCTGGTCTTTAGTTATAGTTATTTTAAGCTGAGAGAGAGACAGGGTCTTTAATTAACCTCTTAATGATGTTGCACACTTTCCCCACATTTGCCAGATTGCTCTGTATGAGATGACGCGTGAAGGGTGTTTCTCTTTTTCTCTTTTGTAAAAAAAAAAAAAAGCAACATGTGCGTTTTGAGAAATTCCGGTGCGGTTTTGCAATGAAACTAACTGACACACAGCCTGTAGAGGAAGAAATAGCGCGGTGGAGGGAGGGGAAGGGCCGCTGAAATGTCAAACTGCTTCACTTTGACGCAACATGGATACTCGATCTCTGATTTACAGAATTAAAAAAAAACAGTCTTGACAAGTTTTTATAATTAGTTGTCTACTGCAGTGTTGCGCAGCTCTCCTAACACAACAATGGACTCCAACATTAAGGAGATAATAGAGGAATTCATGGGAAGTGCGCTGGCACAGTGGGTATGTCATTTATCATTTGTCACGTTGAGATTGAAAGTCGTTTCTAGAATGAGGGACAAAATAAAACATGTAAAACATGTAAAATCCAAGTAGGCTCCGCCCTGTGTTAGTGAGCACTTCTGCGTTGTTGCACATTGGCCCAGTGTTTATATGTTTTAATGTAATACTTTTATAATGTAGAGCAGATAAAATATGAAATGAATATAAAAGTAAGGCTCGAATAAATGATTAAAATAACCCTGATCTGCCTTCTTGTTGTTGTGCACAGGGAAGCAAGCACTACTTCTCCTTTTGGTAGCTTCCCTTGCCTCTTCATGACCAGCTTAGGCTTCACACTTCCGTGTCCTTGGGCTGATTTGAATTGGAAAATAACACAAACTTATCTTAAAAAAAATATAGTCTTGCTGAAATTTCTTGAGGATTTGTTGGATCTGTAACTGATTTTCCGTCTGGCATTTCCACATTTGAAGCCTTAGAGCATTTTGACCCCTCTGGTTATTGAATAGTATTAAAGATAACCTATATTGTTATCCTGAGCTGACCCTTGTGCAAATATTCTCATGGTTGTTCCTTTCCAAGAGAAGCCGGATGCCTGTAGCTGGAAGTGGCTTATTATTTGCTTAAAGGCACTTAAGTTACTGATTTAGAGTTTCCACCCTGGTTCTTGTATGTTATCCATCTCTAACACCCTGTCATACTGCTGGAGCTGCTCAGTCTTACCAGACCCTGCTTGTTACCAACAGTGCAGTTTTTAGAGGATGCAGGTAGGGAAAAACCTCATTATATTTTGCAGTTTGCATTGGCACAGCTTGTCTTAGCTGAGAGAGACCTTGGCTCTAGCTCTGCTTGGCTGCCTGTCACTGTGAAGTGCTTCCCAGTGTGAGAGCAGAGATCCCACCTGTTCGGACAGGTGCATCAACTCAAGTGGCTTCCTGTGTGAAAATGTTTGCCCCTTACCATCTCATTCTTTGTCTCTCTCTTTCTCTATCTATTTTTTGTTCCCATGTCTTCTTTCCTTGCTTTGATCAACCTCTCAGTAATCTCTCCTGGTCTCACACAGGTTCAGCTGTTTGAGAATATGGTGGAGAGTGAAGATGGAGTCCAGCTCTACAGCCAGTACATGGAAGTGAACTCAGTGTCCCAGAGTGCCCGAGACCGTTACACGAGACTGACCAATGGGATTTTCCTCAACCAGGTCATGAGGATCATGTAAGATTAGTAAAGATTTTCTTGCTTCACTGCGTCGGCTGCAGTAACAGCGAGCACAATGAGGAGGATTATAAGCCGGTTTAATCAACTTTTCTTCACTTATTAGTTATACTGAAACCTAATAACATTAATAGAATAAGAAATATGTTTGAACCAAATAAAACCCCAATTTAATCCAGCACTTTCAACATATTTTCAAGGTACTTTTTTGAGTGCAAACCTTTAAAAAGCATTAGACAGAACACCCTGGTGGCCAAATGGATTAGGTGTTAATAAAACTGATTGCACCCACACAGACCATGCCATAACCATGGATGTATTTTACATTTCAGAAAACAGCCTCTCATTTGAATAAAAAAATTCAACATGCTCCCGCTTAGACGTTAAATTCTGGTGAAGTGACAAAACAAAGATTACTCTAGCAAGTTGTACAACCTGAAACGCTCATGAATTTGTGATTCATAATAAGATGAATAAAAACTAGCTTGCAGTTGGAGTTTCTTCAAACAGGTAGTTAAGATAAAAAGGGGAATGCACTGAATGATGCTGAGCAGGAGGAAACGGCTCTTTAAAATACTAACCAGTTGTTGGGACTGTCTTCACCAAGCATCACACAGTTCATCTTGTATTTCAGTGACATTCGTTTAGCAGAGTTATCATAACATCAGTGAGATGATTGCTGGTATTGCAGGTGTTATGGAGACAAGACATAAATGGTGGAAAAAAGCTTAAAATAAATCACAATGATGCGTGATTTCCCCTAAAATTATGGTGCTTTAATTAGGGTTCGAGCCATACGAAGTATGGGAGAACCCTATTGTTATTGGAATGTTTTTTTTTTTTTTTTTATTCT
>JBAMHV010000007.1:16129465-16148033 GCA_037177535.1 Pseudomugil gertrudae | reverse complement strand
GTCATGAGGTAGACGGTATGATACATGTGCAACACGGTATGATACATGTGCATAATCTTGAATAATAATAGTAAAGTTATCTTATTTTACTGTTATTTTATTAGTAGATTTTATTATTTTAATATTTTATTGTTTTATCTCAGGTTTTATTGTTTAATTGTTTTATCTTATTTGTGATAATTTAATCTGTATTTTTGTTCTTTATATCAGCAGGGTCTATTTTTAATGTGCTATATAAATACATTTTGTAATTCAATTGAATTGATTTGGAAAATGAGTCACTGTGTGGAATTTATGAGCTGTAGGAACAATTTAATTTGTATAAGGTATGTTAGAGCATGAAAATATCTCAAACCTGAGAGACTGCGGTTCTTGAGGACCAAAGTTTCCCACCCTTACTTTCACATGATTACATCAGTGAAGATCCTGTAATATGAGATGATTTCTGTTTCGCGTTTCCTTGTCTAAAAGCAGTTTGGTCTAGTTTCTTGTGTAATTATTATAACAAGTGATTAACATTTTTTTGCAGAGTGGCGCAATGGTTAGCACTGTGGCCTCACAGCAAGAAGGTTGCCCGGAAATCTATCTGTGAGGAGTTTGCATGTTCTCCCCGTGTTAGCGTGGGTTCTCTCCGGATACTCCGGCTTCCTCCCACAGTCCAAAGACATGCACCTTGGGGATAGGCTGATTGGAGACTCTAAATTGTCCATAGGAGTGAGTGTGTGTGTGTATGGTTGTTTGTCTCTGTGTGTTGGCCCTGTGATGGACTGGCGACCTGTCCAGGGTGTACCCCACCTCTCGCCTGTTGACAGCTGGGATTGGCTCCAGCCCTCCCGCGACCCCGCTCTGGGAACAAGCGGTTGAAAATGGATGGATAGATGGATGGATGGAGTTTGTATATAGACCTACATTTAGTAGCTTAGCACAAATGACTAAAACTTTACTTTAAAATCCTTTTACAATTCCTGAAATTGACTAAATAACACATCATTCTGGTCTGTATTTGCGTCTCTTCTAAAACCAGATTGTGAAAGTGATGTCTTTCAGGTGACAGCATGTCCCTACAGTAGCTCGATAGCATTTACATTTCAGCTTAGATGAGAACATTTGATTGAATATGCTAACATGGAGGATGATAGTCCTAATCTTTTCTTTCCCTTCTTTTCCATTTTTTCTTAATAAAAAAAATTCAATTTATTTATATTATTCTACCCAAACGAGCATGGCAGGGATAGCTTAGATACTAGCTTCAGCCTGGTACTAAGTAAACAGGCTAAATCAATCAAGGTATATGTTGTTCTCTGCAAAATGCAGCTAGAAATTATAATAGAATGAAAAATTGAATTTTTTCAATTTAATTTGGACAGACTGAGATATCAGTTGAAGTGTTTTATAAAAATACTGAAATATCTGTCTAAAACATAACTTCTGGCCACACTACATGGTGAGAATACAGGAGTGATAGAGGCAGTCACTTAGCTTTACTGTGCTAAAAACAGAGAACAAGATGAAGCTCAGCCATCACTCACAACACATGACTAAGATATTGTTTAAAGTTTGAAGTATATGTGAGGGGGTGACAGCGAATTTGCACAAACGAGTAGATGGAAACAGAAAATTTCCATCCTCAGTCATGTCCCTGTTTACTGTATCATCAAGCGAACAGGGCAGTGGAAAAGTGGAGGAGTTGTAAGCTGAGTTTTCTTTGCTGTGGTTAAAGACTAGAGAATAAAAATCTCTCAAACAGCTTTTAGTATCATGCATTTCATAACATGTGCGACAAGCGCCTGTGTCATTTGAGGAAATGACACAATTCTTTCCCTGGAGGAGGATTCAAAAGCCTCTGTTCTCAGCACAGAGAGCATCCCAGAGCACAAGTCAGGTGGACTGAACATGCACCACTTAGCATGTCACAAAGCATAAGAACACGAGTCTACAAGGTTTCACTTCCTAATATTCAGTGAGTCACTAATGTCCCTTGAAAGCTCAGCGCCTCAGAAGTCACTTGCAGTAGCTGGAAATCTCACATCAGTCACACTCAAATTTCACTAGGTGCACTCAGAATGAGCTCCACTGTCATTCTGGGTGTTTAGTTCAACATAGATAACAGTTTTACTCATGCAGAGAGCCACGGTTAGTAAAGCTGCAGAAATAATGTGCAGCATAGGAAGCTTCTCTGCTGTGACATCAGCTTCTCTATTTTTGCAGTTGAGCTAAATATGATCAGGTGTGAAGATGTGATAAAATTATATTTACTGTCAAAGTCTAATTTAAAAGTAATGTGAAGCAGTTATTCACTGAATTGTTTGGCTGTTCTGTGTATATTTCTTCAGTACTGTGAATACTCCTCTGTGTTCTGGTTTTATGTCACATTTTTGGGATCAGTGTAAGCGCCTCTAACGCCTCTCAATGACACAGATACACTCTAACCTTCAGTAAATGGGATTTTAAATGTTAATGTCATCTGACTTTTGATTTGTTAGCCACTTAAAGGTCCCTGTCCTCAGTAAACCATGAAATATCTAAAGGTGGTTGATCTCTTAATAAATTGTGTTTCGAGTAATTTGGTGCATATAAGAACAAAAGGAAACAGAAAATATTATAAGACAAGAAAAGCAAGGGGGTGAAGTGTAAACCAGAGAAAATGATGCACAAGATAATGTTGCAGATGGTTTGTTCTCTCCCTAAATGCTGCCAGAAGGTTTGATTGATATATTCCTTCCAAAATCAGGCCCATTTTATAGATTCTTCTTTTTTCCTTCACAAAGCACTAAATGTGGTTAATTCCTTATTTATTACTATTCTCATATCTGACAAATGTGTTTTTCTTTAGACATTCATGGTGGCAGAAATGAGGCAGTGGGATAAAAATAAAACATATATACTGAGCATATGTGACATCTATTAGAAGGATTTTACTGTTACTGCAGGAGGTGGAGCTGCTTACAGTATCATGTTGGTGCGATGAGACTTAACATAAATCCTACATAAATTAATGTCTGAAAAAGAGAAAAGCAAATATGCAAAATCTGTTTTCAGTTTTTGGTTTCTGTGCCGTCTTATGTCATATTTGGTGGGACTTTTATTACTTCATGAATTGAGTCCACAAAGCACACTGTGTATTTTAAGATGTAAGGACACAACAGGTTTCATCTTAATGCAGCTTTGACAAATTATTTTATCATTTAGTGGTTAAAATTTTCATTATAACAGTGACTAGTATGTAAAAAAAGATAGCTAAATTCAGTCAAATTAAAACTACATGATTTAATTTTATTCACATTTCATGAAAAAAACCCTGTATTTTTTCCCGCTGGGATGTAGCGAAACAGCAAAATCTGTAAATCAGCTGTAATTGTTTCTAATGTTGAATAAAATGACATGTGTGTTTCTAATTTTAAGTAAAGACATTTACTTTCCTCCTATCAGGGTTAAATCAGTTCATCTGAGTCACGCTATTCATCAACGATTTATCAAGATACATTAACTTTATTGTAATTGTCTCTACCTTACAGCAGACTGTTATTCTGGTATCACACTGAGGGGATTAAATTATAAATAGGTTCCTTTCATTGCAGAACGTTTCTGCAACTTGTACAAATTCTCCACAGCAAAGTCTCCCAAGTTTGCAGCCCTTTCAAAGGTTCTTTGCTTGTTTTTAGCATGTGTCACCATCTACCAGATTTTTCCCAAGTAAGGTGCTGGACCATATCCCAGCTACTACTAGGAAACAAACGTAACACCCTGGACATATCGCACCCCAGCACAGCGCTTTATGACATTATATGATGCACAGACTTTGCACAATGGTCACATTTAAATGCTTTAACAAAAAAATTAATTTAAAACAAAGGAAATGGTACTAAAAAATGTTTTACTAGTTGTGTTTTTGATGGTCTGTCCACCATGTCAACAAGTTCCCTTATACAGTTGTTCATAGGATGAGATTTTACAACAGTGGTCTTCATCACCACATGGGTGGCAAAAAGCAAAACATTGAACTAGCATCACAAATAATCCTAATGTGCATTTCTCATGTTATTTTGGTAGGGTATATTACCGTCCGAGATGATGATGTATAAATTATAGTGCAGGAAATATTTGCGTAAATATGACCCAGTAGTGTATCAGTTTCTTGGCTGTGCTTCCAGACAGGGAGTTTTCCATGGGAGGGCATTAGCACGCCAACAACAACTATGTAATTTTCAGTCTGTATAATCTTTGGTCTATTTGGCATCAAGAACCATGAGCTGCTCGATGATGAAGTCATAGCAGCAGAAGCTATTATCTAGTGTGCCCTGAAGGAGCAGAAATGTAAGGTTGGCTGCACATGCCAGTTGCTGAAAAAAGTCCTTGTTTCTTGGTACACTGCCTTTCCTGCTATACAGTTTATAAATTACAGTAAGCAGCTGAAAGAGAGTTGTAATTGTGACTTGCTGCTGTACTCTTGTGATTCTGTGTTGATGGATTGCAGAAGGATGTGAACAGAAGTGCAGAGCAGTTGGGAAGGGAGCTAGTCGGCATCAGTGTGTGGCTTTTCGACAAAAATATTTCTAATTAACATGAATGATTTTCTGGTAGGCCCTGAGTTTGAACCCAAACAAAGGAAGCAAGGAACTTCTGCTGGACGAGACTGCGATGTTGGAGCTCTGCAGATCAATATGATAAATACTTGTTTATTGCCAGAGAAGATACGTTTTTGGATGGAGAATGTCTGCAGTCCTTTTTATTCAGTGTCATGTGAGAGTGCCAGGAGATTTGTTCAAGAGCTCAAAGCACAACGAGCTGAAACAAGCTGATCCAGTGTTGGACCTTCTACTCGCCCTGAAGCTAAAACACGTTATAAAGGTTAGAGAAGTGAATCGCACAAGTAACCCCCACAATCCAGAGTTTATCCTGCTTGTGATGACGACGTAAGTGTCTAATGGTTTCCAAGGCACTCGTATGTTTGTTCATTCCTGAAATAAAAAAGCTCTTGATGAATTCTGAATAGATTGTTTTTAGATTTATTTCAGATCGGACTATGTTGTAACCTGAACAATACACATCTAATACACACAGGTATCTTAGTAATTAGTTATAACATCATCATCTGTATGGTTTTACTTATATGTCTGTAAATAAATAAAGAAAATGATGAAAAGCATCTACGGTGGGACTTGTAGGCAGAAGTATTCCTTGATTTGTTGCTGATAATGGGTCGTGCTTGTGTATGACGTCTGCAGTGATCTTTGTGACTCTGTTAATGTGTCTGGATTACTGTCCCATTACCCACATTACCAACATGTTTTAGCCACAGGGGGAAACGAGCAAAACACTTCAACGATTTTATTGCAGGCGTCGTCCATCTAATCCGTTTTCTTTGTTTCTATTAAATCAAGAGAAAGCTGAAAACTGAGACGGTGTATAATATTAAATCCAATTTGTGCAAAGCCTCATTCACCTTGAAGACTAAACGAAAGCCCTCTTATCAGGCACCTCATCTCTGTTTACACAACAAATCGCAGCAGGCTGGTGGAAAGTTTAGCTGTTGTTTATCCAGTCCCACTGCGGGTAAATGACAGAAGAGATGAGATCTTTGCAGTGCTTAATTCTTTCCATTCATTTTTCTCTGCAGGAAGACCTGCAGCAGCTAATTCTGATGCCTCTCCCAAATGTTGCCATACTGGGGCAGGACCCCCTAACAGGTACAAGATAACATGATCTTATCGGTGCCAGACGAGAAAACTGATTTTACTTTATGCGCATTAAGGTGATAATGATAAGGAGGCGGTGGCAGAGGTGGAGATGATGATGATGATAATGATGATGATGACAGTTTCTTCTGTGTCCTCAGAGGCAGCTGTGGAAGAGCTTAGGCGACTCCTTCTGCTACTACTGGGGTGTGCAGTGCAGGTAACCCTCACCCCCACTACACACACACATAAACACTAATGCTGTTTTTACTTTGCATAAAAACTGAGCTTTGTTTTCCTGTTTTTATCATTTATTTAAATCTTGTTATGATGTTTCAGGCTAGTAGATTCAGATGTTCCCCTTTTTTCTCCCCACAATGAAAAGCAACAAAAACAAACAAAACAAAATGCAAACAACAGCTTTGTTGTAATTTTGGAGTTTAAGCATAATGAGGAAAACACAGTTCAACAGAGAAAAAAGCAAAACAGTCAGAGGAAAAATTCTGATTGTGAAAGAAAATAATTCAAGAAAAAAAATTCCAACTAAAACAAATTAAGTCCCTCATTAATACCTTAAATTTGCCATCTACTGTCTGATTGAAGATTAAATGAGACTAAAAGTGCAAAGCATGCAAATGCCGGTTCAGCAGCATCTTTTTCTTTATGCTCGGGAACTTTGGAGTCTGCTGATTGCTCAATAATCATGTGGACGGCTTCACAAGATGAATCATGTGTGAACCCTCAACTCATCACAAGATGCTAAACAATTTTTTAAAAAAAAATCATTTTATTTATTCATGTATGTGTTGCCGAATCCATTTTCCTAATTTATCCCAGTTTCAGATGATTCCCTCAGTATGACACTGTCAGCGCCTTGTTTCACTGCAGGGTGCTTCAAACTTCCTCCCGACACACTGCGGTGTTTGATTTTCATTGAAAGTGAGGAAATAAGGGTGTATGGAAGATATATAAACAGTGGGCATGTAAAATTGATGTCCTGGGGATGTCGATGTTTTGTTTCTCCCGACTGTCATTCCTACACAGCCTAATTTTTTTCACCTCAAAACTCAAGAGTGGAAATGGGTTTGATTCCCATTTATTTTTCCAGCTTTTTTTTTTTTGCTTATTTACTGGATGAGAGTGGTTTGCACTGACTGTAATGTGTCTCATTTAATATGTTGTATTCACCTAGTTTGTTTTCCTTTTTAGCTTGGCTTATATTGTTGTATTTTTTGCACCTAGGTTTGAATGGGACATATTTTGAACCCTTTGCTTGTCCTAAACATGCTGCAGAATTGATGATAAAGCAGACTTTGACTTTAAAACACTATTACTGATAAAACTTTGTGTACAATCTCTACTAGAATTGTACTTATGAATAAAAAAAATAGTTGCAATGCCAAGTTAAAAGTCTGATTTATAAAACTCTCTTTATGCACAGATTCACTTTTATAAACCTTTACGAAAAGGTTGCACAGGTGAATTTGGTTCACTTCTACACACCCACTTTCTACCACACACACGGTCAATGCAAAACAGCTCATAAATATGTCTGCTTATTAGTCAACGAGTGTCTGTGGTGTTTTACATTGAATTATGGCCACAGAGGACACAAATGTTACGTTTCACAGACTGAAGTTGGTGAAGTGGAGACACGCCAGAGACCCCGTTTGCGGGTCATGGTTGTGGCGTAACAATTAAAAGGAAGGTGTAGCTCGGCAGACAATAGTGTTGTAACGAAGAACACCCAGAGAACGAGGGAACAGTGCTATTCAGATTTTATTCAAAATCAAACCGAATGAGGGGAGATCAGGTAGGGTGTCCTTTTGCCAGTCTAAAGTCGAGACTGGGAGCAGAGCAGAACCCGAGAGAAGGGGAACGGGGAGACAGGCGGAGATCCAGAACAGAGCGTAGAGCCAAAGGGAATATCCTCAAGACAGGCGAAGGTCATACCAGGAAAGTGTGCTGAGGGAAAATCCAAGAGCGGTTCAAAGTCATTAAGCAGAAGGCAACCCAAACAGTGACAGCAAACAGGTGAGCCGGGAAAGGGCAACTAGATTAGGATCTGAAGGGAGAAGGTTGTTAGTAGGTCCGACATAAGTTTACATGGGGGAAGAGGTAATGATTAACAGGTGTACTGAGTGACTAATCAGAACGCTGGAGACTGGCTGCGTTGAAACCTGATTGTAGTGGGTGTGTCCATGACGGGGCCTGGTGCGGATGCAACAAGTGTTAGCATCACTGAAATGGGCTGTGCCAGAAATACATAAAAAAAAAAAGCATGGTCGGACATTTTAGCTCAGATAAATACGTAATTATGGAATAAATACCGTTGTTTTTAAGCATGTCTATAATAATCCATGTTTCTGTGTTTTTGATTACAATGATACAAAGTCTGATGTGAATGCTACCAAACATAGTTTATTGTGGCTTAAATGTATTATCTTATCCACTGTGCTGCCAGTTTTCTCTCTTCAAAATGTTACTACGCGAGGTCCTAAGTTGGCACAACGATACGCACTTTTCTCTGTCTTGTTTATTTTTATAAATCCCAAACTTTGCTTTGTAAAGTGCTTACACCATTTTCAGGCCCGTCTTTTGCATAAGCAAGCTTTCTAAATTAGGCCCCTGTTATCTCCACAAAGGAATTCTGGTTCTTTTTCAAATTATTTAGATTTATTATTATTTTTTACTTTGAACAAATTAGGGGTACACTGGAAAACCCTTTCACTTTGTCCTAACTGAGAAATACAGTATGAGTAGTTTGATAAAAAGAAGCAGATTTATTCTACAACAACAAACGAGACAGAATAATGTTCTTTATTCAGTGCATGTGGCAGCATGTCTTGTTTATTTTATTCTAATGGTATTTAGGACTGGAAGATTTAGGATATTCAAATACTTGTTTTGCATCTGCTTTCTAAATGCATCCACAGTGTTTGAATTTGATTAATTTATGTTTCTTATGTGAATAAACACATACTTAACCTCTTTTTCCACCTTGGATCTGCAGTGTGAAAAGAAGCAAACGTTCATCCAACAGATCCAGTCTCTGCAGATTGAGACCCAGGCAGCGATCGCCAGCTTTATTCAGCAGGTATGTGCAGAATTAATCCAATCAGGCTCCTCCTCTGACTATAAAAAGCTTTAATGGAAGGATATGTCACCCTCAGGAGACATTTGCAAGAATATCTTAGTTTCCATGTCTTTCCTAGATGTCTGCCTGTAGGCTGAGAAAGTGAAACTATTATTGCTGCTATTGATGCTTAAAGTAAGTATGAAAATGAGCTGCTTGTGATTCTGCTGACAGCCTTGTGAGAACCTCTGGATACCCATGGTGATGGCTCCTCCACCCCTCATGTCCACTTCTCCACCTCTGTCACATCATCATCTTTCTTTCATCTCTTTCCTGTCACTCTCTGCAGTCCTGTCCAATAAGGCACAGATGCCAAATCCCACTGAATAACTGCCAGGTTAATACACCAATCCCCATGAATAACTGCCAGCATAACAAAAGCAGCATGTTGCATACCGGTGTGGCTTATTTTCACCACCAGTGTTTTGCCCACTGACTTGTTTTTATGCCAAGTTTCACAGTCTAATAAATAAAAGAGGTGAGAGGTGCTCCACTTGTGAGGACGGATGCATCTCCTGCTTCCTGTTCACATGGCTTCCACCTGAGGACATTTCAAACCTGTCAACATGATCATTGGTTTTGCATACATTTGTCAGACAGCTTTGGACACATTCTCCAGACAGAGATGTAGGGACATTTTTTCACTTCTGGACAGGTGCTTGGTATTCATACAGTGATCGTGCTGTCTGTATTGTTTGTCCCCAGATCAGCCGTTTGTGTCAGATTAACATTGATCTTATAAAAACGAGAGAATTTGTCCTTGCTGCAGGTTACTCAGGATCCTCGCATGGTGCTGCCGCTGCAGTGGGAGGAGCTGATGGAGGCCGAAGGTGCCGACTTACAGCTTGTCTTCAGCTCCATGGCCAAACAGATCCAAAGCTTGCTGGCACAGAGAGACTCGCACCTGGAGGTATGCATGCACACACTGCGGGCGTCAGCACCAACTTCTGTTTGCTTGTTACTGAGGTGACATGCGTGTAATGAAAATATAAAATGTAAGCAACCATAATGGTTTTGTTTTTATTAAAAACAGTCCCAACAAATACAGAAAGGAAAGTAACATCACTGCTTTTAACATGCAGATCACTGGTTTAGAACCCTGACTGGTTAAAAAAAAAGGTGGAATGACCAGTTCGTGCCCTTTTCATTTCTACGAACAGTTGAAGTGGCCTTGAGCAGGGCATCCAACACCCCCACTGCTCCATGCTGGCAGACCAGCAGCTCCACAAATCCAGGGTTTGATGACCCCTTCATGCCTATTTGCATCAAATCCCTTTTTGGCTTTAGTTTATTTTATTTCTGTTTATTAAACTGATCTGATTCATCTTATATAATAATCTCTTCATATTAATTATTCATTTTTTAATAATACTTTTTAAAGTCAGATATTAGGTTTCCATTATAAATATAATATAATTATCTATGTATGAAATAAATAAGTGTGCAACAAGCAACAAGCTCCCCAATCACATCATATAGTACAACTGTGTAGATTTGATAAAACCATGATGTCTACAGCCGTCTGGAGAAAATGATGATCGGTACTGAGATGGGAAAGAAAGAAAATGACACTAAAACTCACGTTAAATACGACCACATCCTCTAACAGTTTGTTTTACTCAAAACCTTTCTATTCAATACAAACTTTAAGATATACCTATTTGAGTAGCTGTTTTGGTAGTAAACACCTATAATTATTCTGTTTCCATCCTTTCTGATGATTATGTGGTCCAGTGAAGTAATCTCTCTTTGTATGTTTTAAGTGTAATTTCTAAGCAGATAAGGATTGTAGAGTTGGTCTTATCTACCGTGTTTTTCTTCTCTTTATGGCTCCTGTTGGGTTTTTCTCTTTGTCCCCCTGTCACATCCATGCTCATCTGTTTCCCTCCTTCCCAGAGGATAGCTGAGCTGTGTCGAGAGCGGGAAGGCCAAGTCGATCCGATGACGGGGCCCGTGGGTGGTCACAACGAAGAGCCGCCTCAAGGTCTGACGCTCCAGCTGGCAGACAGCAAGGCCAAGGTCCGCCGTCTCAAGCAACAACTGTGAGTGTGTGTGTGTGTGTGTGTGTGTGATAAACAAACAAACAAAAAAACACCTGGAAAACCTTTTCAGAATTTTTTATGAGAAAGGTCAACATGAGTTGTGGAAAACTTAATCACACTTTACAAAATACAAAGACGAGATGATATATTGGAACAAATTAGGAACAATTCACATGTTCACATCAAAACTCCATTTCACATGTTTTGTAAAATGTTTAACAGTGTTTGTATTTCTAGCAAACATGATCTGCTCTATCTCTGAAACACAAGGGGAAAAAGAGGTTAAGAAACACTGTGGTGCTGACGATTGTATGTTTTTTTAGGGCAGATAAAGGTGATCAGATATTGGATTACATGCAGGAGATTCAGACAATGGAGGATCAGCTGAAAAAGCTTCAAAAAGAGGTACACACACACACACACACACACACACACACGCGCACACACACACACACACACACGTGCATGATAGAGATAATCAATTCTTTAATTTCTTTCTCAGTTGGAAAGCCATAGAATGGCAATATGATGTACAACATGAGTACCTCATTCACATTACATATAGACATGATAAAGCAGAACCATCAGAGCAAAACACTTTACTTGATGATAAGCGGCCTCTGTTTTGCATTCAGTAACAATTACACGACACACACTTGAGCTCCATGGGTTACGGCATTGCCTTAAAATCTTATGTTTAGCTAGTTAGGCTCAGACACGTGAATGAATACACACACAGACAACCTGATTTTGTTCATATCCTCTGGGTGCTTCTTGTGATGTGGGTGTTGTGAAAGTGACCTAAGTTGGTTAGATTTATTTTGCTGGATCCTGAACCGGGATGTTTGGAGATTGGAGGCATGGTTGAAACTTTGGCCTTTTTGTGGTTTTTGCTCAGAGCAAGTAATTATTACAGTATGATAGAGGATGTGTAGTCTTCCTGGGGAAGCCTGTTTCTGTCAAGGGATGCTGATACCAAATAAGTCCTCACAAATATTTGGTACTACATACCAGAATAACTTCCATATAAATACCAGGAAGTCATTAAAAAGAGGATCATTGTTGTTTACCTCACCTCTCATTGGTGTTGTGGTTGAGCAGATCACACCAACAAATCATTCTGTGTCATTTACTCATACTTTCCAGGTTATTTCCAGCTGTACTAAACAGAAGCATTTAGGGGTGTAAATGTAAACCTCAATGACTTTATTTGATTTTAGGAGCCTTTTATTTAGAAACTCCTGGAAGCTTAGATTCTGTAGAAAATGTCAATTTATAAACCTGCAAATCTAAAAATAAGGATTTTCAATTTATCAATGGATCCTAAAGAACAGATAAAGACATTTTGTTATTTTATGAATGATATTAACTTATCTTAAATATAATCTTAGCAACGCTGCTCAAAAAACTTGCCACGAGTCCAATGTCAGACAACACAAAAAAGGAGGGATCCTATAAAGAAACAACATCATCAGTTGTGTTTTTTTTGGCAGCAGTTGAGCAGCATTGTTTGGCATAAAAAGAGCACCTGAGAGGCAGAGTCTCTCAGAAGTAAAATGGCCAGGGGTAAAATAATCTACAAAATATTCCCTCAAAAAACCTGAGGGGACGGAGCTAAAATCTATTTGGGATGTGTGTGACTTTCAGGTCCTCAGGTAACACTGAGAACAATTCAGAACAGGAACAATTCAGATCACTGCACTCTCAGAAACACTTCCAGAAATCTTTGTGAGTAGTTTGCTTTGCCAGAAACTTTTCTCTTTTCCTCCGGGTCAAAACTCATTTAAAATGGTCCGAGGCAAAGTGGGAAGCAGTAGCCTTCATAAAAATGTGAAAATCTGTTTAGAAATGATGAGCAGAGCTTGTTCTAGGCTAAATAGACAACACTTGGTTTGTTATCACCATTCTCATGTACATCTCTGGTGGTAGGGTAGGTACATCTTGGGCAGCATGGTAACGCTGTGGCCTCACAGCAAGAAGGTCGCTGGTTCGAGCCCAGGTTGGGAAGGTTTGTCCAGTGGCCTTTCTATGTGGAGTTTGCATGTTCTCCCCATGTACACGTAGGTTCTCTCCGGGTACTCCGGCTTCCTCCCACCCGCAAGACATGCACATTAGGTTAATAGCTATGGTTAAAATGACTGCTTATCATATGTAAGATAAAAGCATCTGCCAAATGACTGTAGAACACAACAGGAAGATGCATTAATGTCTACAGAAACACATCTGGAAAGGCACCATAACAGCTGAAAGGTACATAAATGTTTTAGAGCACAATACGCTCCTATTCAGACTTTGTTGTCAATCCTGTAGTGCGTACTGATTTGTTCTGCCTGCATTTCTGACCTTTAACTACATGAAAACGTTGCATTAAGAAATGAAAAATATGATAAAAACCCACCCAGGACTTTTCACCTCTTGTTGATGAGAGCCCCCTGTTTTGAGATAAGTGCAATAGAGAAGATGTTTGCACATGTTGGAAGGCTGCTAACACATAGTCAAATACAGCCAGGATGAAACTACTGAGCATTGGCTTCTACATGGAAAGCAATTATATTAGAATGATATATAAAAAAAAAAGCTAAAGAGCAGTTTTAGCAGCAGACTAATCCAACCCCGCTGCTCCAAGGAACAATTCAGGAGATCGTTCCTTCCTGCTGCAATAAGACTACATAATTCATCTACCTTTGCCAGAGACATTATCACACAGCTGGACTAAGTCACCACTGTACCCACTGCAACCCACAGCTGTCACTTGATATTATATATCATATAATTTTACAATATTTGTATCTTTGCACATGTTCGCCTTACTATATTGTATATTTTTTATATTTTACTTTTACTTTTATCCCTAGTTTATGCAACTCATGCCTCTGGAGTACTGTTACAACGCGATTTCCCTTCGAGGATTAATAAAGTTGTCTGTCTGTCTGTCTGTCTGTCAAAACCATGAGAACAGCACTGTCTACTTCAGAGCTTCTGTTAATTTCTCCATTTTAAGCAAACCACACACACAAAGCATCACATGAAAGCAAAGCCTTTTCTGATTAAAATGTCAAACTTCCCCAGTGTGACAAGAACTCTGAACAAGCAGCCAGAGTGACAGAATTACAAAAGCATATAGCATATCTTACTGTTGTTGTTTTATTCCATCCCAAAAAGACACATGCTCACATGTTTTCCTGTGACTGTGCCTGTGTTTGTAACGATTCGATAGTTTACGTGAAGACGAGGTGAGTTTTATGATGATGTATTTACGCCTCTTATAGGCCATTCCATCCAATGAGTGCCATTTCCATCCATAGGAAATTTTATGTATAAATTCACATGAAAATTAATTGTAAAATGTATTTTCTTACTTAGCAAACTGTCCTTCATATTTATCTAATCCCAAATGATATAATAATAAAGAATAAAATATGATTATTAAATCTATTTTAGTTTTTCTGCGTTTCTGAGTATTTTAATATTCCATTAATCCTTTACAAGTATTGTTTATTTTAAATCAGTATTTCTTTGGTAAAAATGCACATTTTAGTCCTGACCCTGAGTCTTAACTCAGTCCTGTTACCCTAACACATTACCGTGATTCCTCTGGGAAGTAAAACGCCTGAGTTTCAGTAGCAGGACTTGACCATTCATTTTCCATGTATCAGTGGAATGACCCTTATGGTATATTATCTGTCACTTCACTCCTGTCTGGATTCTCAGTGTGTTATTCAATGGGTGCAAGTCTCCTGACTGACCATTGAGGTATTGATAACCAGCATTAGCCGATGCATTCCCGATACATTTACTTGTGAAGCGACTGCTCTGGTTTACTTTTTAGCTCCTACATTTGCACAGTTTGTCATCAAACATGACTAACTCTCAGATGAAATGAGCTGCTATCCACTGTTTTTTAACTGAAAGCAAACGTTTTTTTAAGGAGATTTTCTATGTTCCTGGTGAATTTACTCTGACACATTAACACATATCTGGATTCTGACACTTCTGTCATAATCTCACGGGTCTCAGTTTTCTTTTGAGATAAGAATATGTATGCAGCTCTGGTAGTTGTGAAGATATGTGAAATGTATTTTTGGTATGTAGTTTCAGATAAGAGGCAGAAAAAATAAAGATAAGGTGGAGCAGTGTTGTGAATAAAGCAGGTGATTTAGTAAATCATTGCATTATGTTTCTTAAAAATGTATATTTTACACATCACCCATCAATGATGACACCTGAATTACCCTTCATCTGATCCTTGTAAAAATAAGTTTAAAAGAAGATCTGCTCAAAAAGAAGACATGTTGCCGTTTTCTTTCTACCACTGTGAGGACATTTAAACACTATACACACTCAGGTTTTCTTCTTCTTGAAGAATTGTCAACATTTGCCTAACCAAGATTGGCTCGCCACCTTTTTCTACCTCAAACCCTCTGAATGTGTGTGTGTGTGTGTTTCTGCAGAACCGCTGTCTGCAGGGTGAAGTGCGGGGCATGCGAGCATTGCGGGACGAGCTGGACTGTGCCCGAGAGCGAGCTGCACGGACTGAGCAGCTCCAGACTGAGCTTCAGAGCTGTAAACACCGACTGCACAGCCTGGAGCTCACACGCACTCAGCTGAAGGTGCACACACACTCAAAATGCAATCAAACAAGTCACACAAAGGGGTATTTATTTGTTTAAGATTGAAAACTAGCTGCTCGTATCTCAGAATTGTACCAGACGTGTTTTTGCTCTATGCTGTGTTTATAGACATCCCACACATTGTTAAAATATAGTGTGTGTTTATGTTCTTAAAAACAAGAACACAAACTGTACAAAGCAAAGGTTGCTCATGAATATTGTTGAAGATCAGAGGATTCCTTTTCAAATCTGAGTAGCTATTATTCTTGCAGAAAGAAGCAGCACTTAATCTTTAAAGCCACATTATTCCCTCTCACAGCCCTGAGCGCTTCATTCACAAATTACTGAGAACATTTCAAAGCTGGAGAATGATGGTATATTAGATGATGTCATCTGGATTTACAGGTCAGAGCTGCTTCAGTGATTAGAAACCCAGTACAGCCTCAGTTATTAGAAGTTTAACACCTAAATAACGTTTTTTACAGAAACGGTTTAACTGTTTCAAATGAAAAATGTGCTCATGTCCTTGTAAAACACTGTCTTCACTGTCACCTTCTATATTACCTTTTTTATCATTCATTTCCCTTTCATTAAATATCTTTGTGACTAAGTAAAGTACACGATTCATTTATCTCTTATTTGAGGATTTCTATAAATTACCAGTGAACTTGTGTTAAAGCCAGAGGAGCCACAGATGACACTTTGTAAGGATCTATTAAAGGTGTATGTTTTTGTTAGTTTGCTTTTTTTGAGCATCTTTTCTACTCAAAACAAACAAAGTAAGTTTGAGATTAACAAAAACAACCAATCAAAGACAATATTTGCATTAGCAAGCTATTTTAGCTTGTTTACATCCTGTCTTACCTGGTTGTTCCAGACATAGCAGTGTTATATTACTGAAGCTGCCAGTGGGTAAACATTATGATCACATGTCTCAAAAAACAGAGAAATGCTTAAGGAGGTGGGAGATTAGCAAAGTCAGGATTGGTGTGGTTGCTTAACTGTGTTAATCTTAGTGCTTGCAGCGTACATAAAGAACTCTACGAAACACATATAAACATTGGTATTTCCTCAGAAATTATTAGAAATTTTCCCCTTAATTCTGACTGATATAACAACTTAACGCTGTCATGTGACTTCTTGCATGTTGGTGCCCTCTGCAGGAGCAGCAGCAGCTGTGTGCAGCTCTACAGGAGACTAAAACCCTGCTCGAGGAACAGCTGGCGGATGCACGGGCACGCTGCTCTTCACTACGGGAACTGGACAGGGACAATCTTATATTACGTCAGAGAATTATGGATGTGGAAGCGGTTGGTCGATCAAGATTTTGTATGCACGTTTGTCTTTTTTAAATAGATGCATTTGCATGTTTTGTGAGCGTGTGCATGTTTGCAAACAGGTGGCAAACTTTGTAAGTAGATTATAATCTTCCTGCCTCTGTTTGGAAGCTGTGTTCATCCTGTAATGAATGAGTAGTCTAATGGGGGTGTTTGTTTTTGTGCAGGAGAGGGACACTGAGAGGCAGCGAGTGGATGAACTGTTGGAGATGAACATAAACCTTGAGGAGGACTTGAGACACAGAAGCACCAGCAGTGCTTCGGTTGGTGCGATTCACCAGGAATTCTTCCAGTCGGAGTTCAGCTTTGATGAAGAGCTGAGTGAAGTGATTGGTTAGAAGACGTACTTCTCTGCACTTTGTCATTTCAGATGTTTTAATTAACTGATAAGAACAAATATACTGGGGTCAAACTGGCTTACAGGGTGTAAACATTTACAATAATCATTTATCTTTCTCTCTATTTGTTGCCTTCCTTTAGTTGCCGTCTTCATTTATACATTTTCTTGCTTTATTTTATTTCTTTTTCCTTTTGGCTCAGATCAAAAGCCACTGAGCGTGGAAGTGGGTGAGGCTTCGACACTGAGGCTGCTGGGAGCCGAGCAAGAGAACGCAGAGCTGAGAAGACGACTGGAGGCACTGCAAGCGCAGCAAGAGGTTAGAGTTTAGAGGCTGAAAGTTTCTATGCTTAGAAATAATAATGGCTCATTTTTTATTTAAAAGGTTGAAGGTCAGAAAGGATTATACTGGAAACTGGTGGGAAAAAAATGACATTACACATGCCAATCACACTATAAGATTATACTAGAAAACCTGCTAAATCTGAAAATATCACATTTCTTGTAATTGTACATAAAACATAAAATGGAAAAAACAGGACACGAGCACAACAACCATTTCTTCCCACTGCAGGTCGATTCTCCAGTCACAAAGGACGAGCTAGCCTGTTTGGAGACGGAGCATCAAAACACACTCAGGGAGGTGAGCAGGAAATAAAGTCATGTGAACCTCAGTCACTGTACCTGTATTTTATCCTGCTCCAACACCCAAGTAAATAACAGTTTTATTAGTTTTACCAAGTCAAAAGTGAGAAATGAAAGAAAACGTTATAAGGTGATGATATGTCAGCGATGTGTTCTTACAACGATGGACAAAAAACAGCTGCAGCTTGTTCGGTTTACAAAGAACTTAAACCGTATTTGTTTCACATCATGACATGTTTCAGAGCTTCAATTACTGAATCTTTATTGAACAAAATTGCAACTAATGCTCAGTTAAATGTTTGTTAGTATTGAGCGGTTCAGCATTAAAGTGCTATAGATGTGATATTTTATTTATTTTTTCACCAGATAATTAGTTTAAACTTTTAAATACGTTCTTGTTGATTTTGAAGAGATATATGACAAAAATCCTCTTCATAAACTATTAGTTTACATTTATGTAGCTGATGGTTTCCAGAAATTAAGCAGGTATAAATGTACTTATTTCCCTCATACACATTTTGGGTGTTTAAACCACGACATTTGGTTTTTATTTGCTTTCTAACTACTCTACCATATGATAGGGATTGCTGTAATTGCTCAGGAATACACCATGGAGCTCAATAATTTACTTTTGTTAATGTGTACCAGCTCAAGCTAGATTAAAGGAAAGCCTTGTTAATGCAGTAATTAACTGAAGTGTTAGAGTTAAACTTCCAATGTTCGCCCATGACAACATCTATCTAAATAAATGAAAGAACATTTTTGTTGCTCATATAAATATATATA
>JBAMHV010000007.1:16089257-16100059 GCA_037177535.1 Pseudomugil gertrudae | reverse complement strand
ATAACTCCAAGGTTTCTCACTGTAGTACTGGAAGCCAGATTAATGCCATCCAGATTAACTACAAAGCTAGACAATTTAATTCTAAGTTTTTCAGGTCCAAATACAACGACCTCATTTTTGTTTGAGTTCAGAAGGAGAAAAATTTGCAGTCATCCAAGTCTTTATATCTTTAAGACACCTTTGTAATTTACTGATTGGTTTCATCAGGCTTAATGAATAAGTAAATCTGAGTATCATCCACATAGCAGTGAAAGTTTACACCATGTTGTCTGATGATATTACAGCCATCTTGGGCAAGATACTGATACTGACTCCCATATTAGCCTTTATTTGCACATCTTGTAGGGTATCTTAGATGTTGCTGAAAGGAGCAACATAGTATCCCTGTTTTCAATCCATTATTATGGAACAGTTATAAATTATGACATGCACCAAGCGTCACATTCACATCCAAATTGAATGGATAGCTCAAGAATAACATCTCTTTAATATGTAGCTGTCTCTTTTACAAGAGACTAAAAGTAACTGGACAGCTTTAAAGCAGAGGTGAAGGTCTGGTCCTCCAAGCGATATTTGTCTGGTCCTATCCTGCATCTCTTCTTCAATACACCCAGATTCAGTGGCTGAATTCCCTCATCTGTGTGTTGTCCAGCAATGCATAGGTCTAGTAATTAACCCTTCATTTAACTCAGGTGTGTTGGAGAAGGAGGACTTTTATAAAGGAGTCATGGGAGTATACAACAGGATTACGTGTGTGAAAGTGAGACTTCTGTGGGTGCTCACTGACATCTTCAGCCTGGATGTTTTAGCTGGCCATGCTTTCCCCATCCCCCTCAACACAACAGTAGGATTTATACCTAGTGGTGAAACCGGTAGTCCATTCACACATATTTGGAGTTATGATGGTAGCAAAAGAAATCCATGTGATCAAGATTAAAAATAAAACAGTATTTATTTAGACACATTTATCGTATGTCTTTTTATGCGCTGTGCTCTCTGCTGTGCTGTTTTCCCACAATGAAGATCCATTGTGTTGTTTTTTGTTCTCCCTGATGTTTTTTCTGTAAATAAATCAGGCTTATGTGTCCCATCACTTTGAGACACTTTGAGAATTATTTAAGACAAACAGGAAATACTGAATCTACATTTTGAACGAGACAGTGATTATAACATATGATATTCCACAGTCTCTGTATAAACATGGGATTTAGGTCAAATTTCTCCTCCAGAAATTTATTTTCAGCTTTTTCAGATCCCCGCAGTGCTCCCGTCTCTCCCTCCCCCCTGAGAAAAGCTCCATCTCAAACTGAGCCGGACATTTCCATTCCCGGGACTCCGGCCATGCGCACCGGCTCCGGGGGCCGTCGCAAGCTAGGCTCCCGACACGGATGGGGACTCGGTTTGGCCAGAGGAGGCTCAGGAGTGTCCCAGTCATTTAGTCCCGGGGACCAGAAGACACATCCTCGCCACCGTCTTCGCGCCAGCCAGAACAACACAACTGTGGTCTGGGAAGGTGCAGGAAGTGACACGAATGCACTCCAGGATGTGGATGCATCGCAGGCCAGGGAGGAAAATGTTGAGGAGGATGAAAAGAGAGGTGAGAAGGAGGAAGTGATATGACAAAAATGTAAAAGTAATATGTTTAATGCGAAAAGACTAAAAGAGCGTCCCCTCTATGTGAATATTTTTTTATAGCTTTTGGACTGTGAAGGGGCTGTGTACATGTAGTGTGTGTACTCATTATGCTGTGATTTCCTCTGTTTTGCAGACCATCTAAACTCCAGTGACGACACCACGACAGTGCAAGGCACAAACAAAGACTCGTCTCAACTGAACTGAACTGAAAATAACCCCCACCAAGCGTGTTTGATGCGTGTGTATTTCTGAATATTTTAAATAAAATATCTGTGTAGTATTTTTAATGTCAAATAAATTCTTCAGCAAGATGAAGTTGTGAAGGAATTCATTAATTCCATCCATCCAATTTCTACCGCTTATTCCCTGAACGGGGTCGCGGGGGGCTGGAGCCTATCCCAGTTGACATCAGGCAGGAGGCGGGGTACACCCTGGACAGGTCGCCAGTCCATTACAAGGCCTTCATTAATTCCATTACTGATAATTAGCAAACTTCATGCTCTGTCTGTCAATAAAGTCTTCCAGCTAAGCGATCAGACAGTAACCTGAACACAGTATCAACCTTTAAAAGGTTTCTCTCTATTTCCATGTCTCTAAAAGGATTCTTTAAATAAGTCCTAGCTGTGAAAAAAATAGAGGAAAATATGAACTATGACTTTTTTTGTTGCAGCTTGAATCAATATCATTTAAGCAACATATATATTTCATATACATCTAATATAATTCTGGAAATAAACAGATTAAATCTAAAATAAACTCAAGACAAAAGAATTCTGCATTCATCTTTGATTCTGTCTCTTTCCTGACCTCTTCACTAAAAATGTTATTCTGAAGTTGTCTTATCCCTTTCTCTGTCACTTCCTGTCTTTTTTCTCCTCATGTTCTCTTATAACATCTTGAGGTGTTTCTTTGCTGAATCTGCAATGCTACATCCCAGTGTTGACATTTGTATTCAAAATGACTTGAAGCAGTCTTACTCTCATGCTAATTAAAACATTGAGGGCAATTTAAATGTTCATGGGATCTTTTAGAAACAAAGCGATGGGAGAGATTCACCCCAATGATCTTCCAGATGAGGCTACTATTGGATAATTCTCTTGACCCACAGTTACCTTCTTTAAATTCTGTTTAGGTCTTTATTTCTTACTCTTCTTCTTAATATGTTACTTTAATTAAACTGTTGCAGAAATCATTAAAAGATGTATCTGAATAGCATGTTAATTAATTAATACTGCTAATAACTTTTATGCATGTTAACATTTTGTTTTTTTGTCTCATGTTTCTGGTTTACTTGCTCTGAACAAAGAGAAACCACATGCAGAAGCTTGTAGTGGTCCCTGAGCGAGAGATGGGTCCCTGAAGGCTGCTAGCATTTCTGGTCCTGCTGCAGCAGGATGTAAACAGTCTCTACAGACCGGGTTCATCAATACAGAAGTTTTCTGTTTGGAAGGAAAAACGTTTCCAATCAAACCTGCAAAAAATGATGTGAAACAGCTGCCAAAGCGCATCATGTTTTTTTTAAACTAAATGCGGTTTAATCCTGGTTGATATAAATTTTGAAGATAAGCCATCAAAGGTTAGATATTTTAATTCTCTACAAACCTGAAGCATAAATTCAGCCTTTCTTCTACCTCTGATTTGGTAAATCTGGTCCTAGTGAGATGAAATTTACACTTTTATAATGTACGTAATGTGTGCTTTCATCACAGGTGTCATTTGTCCTTGCACATGCCACTGGGTAGACATAGCCGTGTTTACCTTACATCTTTTAATAGTTCATTTTCTTAACACAACTGCTGGTCTGGAGGTTTTAGACTCCAGGGCTGGCAACTTCAGCTGATGTTTCTTCTTCCCTGACTGATCCATTTCCAGCAACAACTACTATTAGAGCTAATATTAGAGAAATGGATTAGCTATAGTTGCTATATGGACAATAAAATAATCCTGAATGAATTATAAGGCATCCAGAAAACAAACTTGAACCACACAGGATATGTTTATACACGATTACAGTTCTGACTTCAAACAGCCATCAACAGCACCCACACTGAAATGATGTTCATTAATTCATCAACATAATTCACTGATATATTCAATTAGCGATTACGTAACCCTTAAATATACTTTGTCAGTTTTAAGGCTTCACACCTGCTTTTAAATCCTCCAGCTAATAGTTCAACAGCTGCTCTGCAGAGTGTGGAACCTGTAAATTACAGATGCATTGAGAAAGGATTCGGGAATAACGGAGCAGATTTCATGTGGTGCATCATATATTACACATTTGGAGCTCAGCTGTGGAGAAAAGTGGAGCAAAGCTGGAAGAACTAAAAGCTCTCAAATGCAAATTTTATTTGAGCATTACACTTCAGTGCTTGAATCGCTTCATCCCATCTTCCAGAAACCTTTCC
Source organism: Pseudomugil gertrudae (assembly GCA_037177535.1). NCBI lineage: Eukaryota > Metazoa > Chordata > Actinopteri > Atheriniformes > Pseudomugilidae > Pseudomugil > Pseudomugil gertrudae. Next base: position 16,096,016 of record JBAMHV010000007.1, on the reverse strand, counting down.
AGGATAAACTGGAAATGTTCACGTTGTGTCTCCTGATCACCTCTAAGCGTAAGTAAGCAGGTATAGCATGACTTTGTAAAAGCTCATTAGGTTTTTTTTTCACAATGTAACTTTTCAATGTAAAAAAAAGAAAAGTTTCACTTACAGGGTCAGGGTGCAGCAGGAAAACCATAAAACAACTTTTAACAACCCAGATCTAGCCTGTGTACAGCCGGATAACGGGGAAAAACATCTCCATCTGCCCCTGAATGGCTGACAATCTCATTTCATTTTGGGGATTTCTGCGTAACCATTGATCTAATTGGAAATGATCTGCACTAGTACTTTAATGAGAGTCCTCTTTATCTCCTTTCACTGTTGCACCAAATGGTGTCAGTGTAGAGCCAGCCAGGTCTCTGTCAACAGACAGACAGACGGACGGATGAAGAGGAAGGAATTAGCATGCAGCTTTCCAAATGAGCAGACCTGAGAGTTCATCATGAAGCTAAAAGTGCCCTCTTACAAAACAAGCAGCTTCTGCCTCCCAGATTAGGACGAGGATACATCAGCATATCCGGCAGCTTCATCTTTTTTTCTGAGTGCATTTGAGTGCGGGGCAGGGGGGGATAAAAGCTGGCCGAAGCTCTGTCTCTCCAGCCAGTCCTCCCTAAACACACATCCTGAATAGGGATTTGCAAATGACAAATGGATCCCTAATACAATTCATGAATTATGTAGTTGTCATGGTGACATTAATCAAAAAACAGGCTCCTTCTCTCAGCTCCGAAAATTGTGTTTGTGGAATTGAGATGCATGACGGGAGCTGCACACCGAGCAGCCTGAGTGAATGCAGGGCAAAGCGAAAGCAAGATATTGGTTCTGCCAGTCACTCAGAGGCTTATTATGAGTGCAATGCAACAATCACACACCCTCAGGCACAAAGACAGACAGCGCCTACAGACAAAACGAGAAGTGTGAAGCTATAAATTCTCACCAGTGGAGCCTTGTTCCAGTGTTTGTTGGTTATTTTTCCCAATTTATACGCTGCCACGTGCTACGAGCAAAGCCTTGAAGAGGGGACACTAAAACAAGAGGATAAAAAAAGAATAAATAGAAATCTTACTTATTTGTCTCTTCACACCAGTTTTTTTTATCTCCAGATAAAAAAACAATCATTTTAAAAGCAAAGCTCTGAGCCTGAATAACAAGAAGCAGTAACACAAAGTCTGGCATGAGAAAAAAAGAGAGAAATAGTGTGAGGGAAGTTTTTGCCACAAAATGAGTGATTAAGTGTTACCTCAAGCTCTGAATCCTAAAGCGATGAATGATGTATGGATGCCTTGGCTGACATCATCGTTGGATCTCAAGAGTCTGTTCAGCTGTTCAATAATTGAGCACCTGAGGGGCAGAAAACTATCAGAGGAAATCACTTCTTCAAAACTCCTTCTCTGTGGTTTTGGCCTTCCTCCAGTCCACTTTACTTCCTCCACCTTTCTCCCTCAGAGAGTTTTCTAATTCCCTTTTTCTTGGTGAAGGCTTCACACTGATCTCCTGACTGCGTTGACTCACTGTGACTTGCATGTCTTCCTTCCTCGCCTTCTTCTTCCCTTTTACCTCCAGTCCTGGCCTGAGCTATTAAATTTTAAACACTATGTCTTCCTAAAGAGTCTCCAGTGACCAAATACATCGTTTAAACCACTTAGTCTACTGACTGAACGGGATGAGCATCCTAAATACTTAGAGGCTTTTGTTTGTGAGCCTCTGAGATGAATCTTTGAAACCAAATCTAAACCAGGCTGATTTTTTTTCCCTTGGATTATGTCTTTGGCTGATTTAGAAACAGCATACACCACTTAAACATCACTCCGGGTTAATCTAAAGTTATGACTCTTGGATTGTTGTTAGGCACTTTCTCCCTGCTGAAGCTCCTGATTGGACACGCTACGAAAGAGAGCAGCAAGGTGATATTGGATCGAGAGGTGGTGGTGTGACTCAATTAATATTTTGCTCTTGGCAACAGAAATCAGGGAGGGTATCATTGAGAGAGAACACAATGCAGCACAGTGGAGAAATAACAAGTAAGAAGAGTGCGTGCCCACACACTGGGAGACTGACCCTGCAACCTTATCTCCTCACAAAACTGTCAGAATCTCTGTGCTTTCACCGGGCTTTTACTCAATGAGGTTAACTCAAAGGTGAGTCTGTTCATCTATAACTCCCCTCCCGTCTGCCTCCATCCATCTCTCTATGTCTTCCTCTTTACCTCAAACTCCCCCTCACCTTTATTTTATCTTCCTGCTTCGTTCTCTCTGGTCCATTCAGGATCCCCCCTCCCATCTCCTGCACTCCCTCTCTCTCCCCTAGTGTATTAAGGGGCTTTGACGCTCTCAGTAAAAGCTGATTTATTCCCTGGATGGTATCGATCGGTTTCTGCATTAAAGATTATAATTCATTACCCCGGCCCCTTTTTAATACATTAAACGCTCAAAATAAAAATAAAACACAGCCACTGACTAACACACTCACGCACGCCAGACTTTCGGTGTCCCAGGGCTGCGAAAACCACAGTCGAGACATCCCTTCTGTTGTCCTGTGGGTCCCAGAGCTCCACCTGACTGTGAGTGAGCAAGCGTTACTCATGTTGTGGGGACCTAAATGTGTGAACACATCTCATGAAGTGATTCCTCTGCATGTAAATGTTGGGATTTTTAAAATGAAAGTCTGCTGCAGGGACTGGTCTTAATAAGTAGTGTTATTGTGGTTGTGTAGCCACCAGGAAATGAATGCAAGTCATTGCCATAGAAACGTGACTGTGTATGTTTGTGTCACAGACAGCACACACAAGCATGTGCACTTTTATAGTCTGATAAAAACAGGTAGATTATTGTAAAAATAACATAATCACTGATGTCAGAGGCAGAAATAGATCTTATGGTTGTGCAAATACCCAAATCCATCTGCTGACAGGGAACTCATCTGCATTATCTATGCTGAGAGGTCATGTGATGACTCCATGGTTCCAGTTTTCAGATAAAGTGAGAATCTCGGTCAGACAAAATTAGACATCTAAAAAGGCAATATGCAGTAAACTCTCCAGATCTAAAACATGAACCAACTCCAAGTGAACACAGACATTTGATGGTAATTTGCTGATTAATAACAAATCCAAATTATTTAGATGATCTTGTGGCTGTTACTCACAATCCACCAGCTGGTTCACATAAATAATTCAACAAAATATTGAGCATATTGGCATGAAATTAGATGCAGATATTGGTGTCATCAGGAAATATTATGGTGTTTATACATCCTTACTGTGCCATTATATCTCCTGATACGCATCCCAGAGAACAGCTTCAGTTTATCATCAAACAGAGCAGCTGAGAGACCTGATGTTTTATACCTAATAAGCCTCAACCTTTGCATTTCATCGTTTTCCAAAACGTATTTATAAAGCGCTTTTCCTGCCACAGGCAACACAAAGTGCTTTACATGATAAAATCAATTAAACAAAAACACACAAAAAGACAACATAGCAAAGATAGACAATCCCACCCCTTCCTCCCACCCTACACCCCCACCCCTAATATGACTCTGCAACTTCTGTCTCTCTAAATAAAACTAGTAATATAAAAAATATAAATATATAATATAAAAAATGAAAAAAATAATAAAGGCTGAAAGAAAAGTAAAAACATTTGGCTCGGTACTGATGTTGTTGTGAGGAAAAGATATTATTGTTATGCTAGGAGCCAGTACCCCCACGTCTAGCGAGGTTTCCGCCACGGCGATCACCCAGCACCCAAGTCAAGGCAAAACAGATCATATAATAAAATATATATTACATAAGTACTACGTTTTTACTTAAATTTAAGATGAATACACTTGTTGCTTGTTCATCAATGGTGTATATAGCACTTGTAGATCTTTGACCCCCTGTGGGACCCCGTGAGAGATTTGCTTTGTTTTCTGTGCAGGTGAGGCGGATGGAGTAGCATTTGATCAGATTGCACTGTTTCCTTTGTGGTGTCTTTCCTTCTTCTATTTTTGTTTCTCTGTTTTTCCTCTCTGCCGTCTTTCTGTCTTCTCCTTTTTTCCGGTCGGTCCAGCAAAATACGTAAATCATGTGGAGCATGTATTAGTCCAAAACAAATAATAAATAAAGAATTCTGATTATTAAGAGGATCTCTGTATATACATATATATGATGATTCTTTTGGAAAAGCACATTTGCTCAGCACAAAATAGCAGCCGGACCATCATTCTGCCTGTTTTCATGCTGGACGACACTTTTTAAAAAAAAAAAAGAAGATGAATACACTTATTTTTACAAATATACAAGTTAACCTATCCATCTATCTATCTATTCACACACATATATATGTATATATACACACACACACACACATATATATGTGTGTGTGTGTATATATGTGGACAAGTGAATTAAGGATTTGTGTGCTGCTTATGTACACGCCCCTGTTTGTCAATAATCTGGCCTCTGTGGGATATAAAGGATTTAAGAAGCACCATGTGTCCCTTATTGATTTTAGTCCAAATGGCCACACCAATTCCCTGCACAAAACAAGATTGCCCTTCTCCACTGTCTTGACTGATTGATTTTGTATCTAGGTTGTGAGGGCTTGAGGAGCAATCCCTCTGATTTTGCCTCCTTGCACTGTCACTCTGATGGACAATTTCCCTCTCCATCCTTACCTCTCACTGTCTCTCTGCTTTCTCCTTCCATTAAGGGACTCTGCTACCTCTAAGCTCTAACTTCTCTCAGTCCAGTCCCTCAGCCTCCCCTCGCCTTCCCTCCACCCCCAGTCTCCATGCCTCCATCTCCCTCTTCTGCCTGTTTCCCTCTGACAGGCTTTCAGACAGTAAATCAGAGACATTGATCCAGCACAGCGCCCAAGTGTCCTGGATTCTGCTAAAGAGCCATTTTCATTTCACAAGCAGTTTACGGGCCTCGCAATCCCCCACCCCACCCGTAAACATCGTTCTCCTCCCTCTTCTCTCGCTCCCTCCATCACGACCTCATCCATACACATCACCCATCTCACCTTACTGCAGGATCCTCATTGTCTCTGAGTGCCGGTTGCTGCTGCCCACTCTCAATTTTCTTAGAGAAAAAAAGCCTTCAAACTTTTAAAATGTTTCACCAATACATACTAAATGCAAACACACACACACGTGTGTGTATACCATCCCACAGCTTTCACAAATAGAGTCCAGAGCCTGTGGTTATTGTGACCAGTTATCAGGAGGTCTGACTTTAGCAGTACATGTGAATCTTCTGTAATCAGTCTGATGGCAGCAGTAACTGGGTTTTAAACATTAAACATGAACCTGGCAGTCTAACACAAGTCATACAATCCAAATATTAGATATTTATCTGTCAATTTGGGAGAAACAGCAATACAGAATCCTTTTATTTCAATATAGTTATTTTGTAAACGGAGTTAAGTTAATGTCTGCATTCAAGTATCTGTTATTTATTCATCAAGCTGCAAATAAATGTTTGTGTGATCTGAGATTCTCAGAGGATTAATCATAAATGCAGTTTGAGCTTCATCTAAGGCGAATATCAACAGACCAAAACAATCTGTCCAGCAGTGTTATCACTCTAACTTACAGAGATACACACATAACCCATAACCTCCTTCAACTGCAAAGACCTTCCTGAAATGTGCCGCCTGTGAGACTTGCATGACGATGAGGAAGAATTTCTTTCTGCAAAACTGTTTAGTACATTATTATTTCTGAGATGTGTTGAGTGAGCAGCCTTCTTTAGGAAACAAAGCAATTATCTTTTAAGCTTCAGGATGATGAGCTGCAGCACAGACCTTCTGTTTAAACTTTTCATCAAGATTTCATACTCATTGTGTCCAAAAACAGCCAAAAACATTGTGTCACCACCAGCGGGGAAGCAGCTTGATAGAAAATCCTCCAAATTAAACCGTCATATCTGTTATTCGTTCATATCTCTGAACAGAACTCTGTGACGTACAATAACCTCAAGTGACTTGAAAGAAATGCACCACATATCAGCTCATCTGGCATCAGTCGAGCTACCCATAAGGTCTCTGTAAGGTGGAAGGATTTGATTCTTAATTAGAGTGAGAGTAAACAATTTCCCCCTGTTTGTTCTCTGAGCGCCACATCGCAAATACACAGAACGTACCAAACGATGCCCTGTTTCTGAACCATGCTCTATTACATTTAAACTGTACTGTAAAAATAGACCGGGGAGTGTGGGTTGTGCTGCAAAGATTTCCTCGATGTTCATGCAAAACGAGCAGCATGCAAACTCTTTTAAAAATGAATATTATGTTGACTCTTAGACCTCATTATGCTATTTCTGGTCCTCTGTTTTCATGAGAGAGACAGTGTGGTGGATGATGAGTCACTAGTCAAACACAATGTGAGAACGGAAACATCTTTTGAAGGAGAACTTTTATGTGAAATATTTTACTTTCCAGGTTACAGTTGGACAGAAACTTCCACTAGGCTAGGCCTACCTAGATCTAGGCAAAATCCCACTGGTACAATAATTCAACAAGCTCTTTTTAAAGCACGTCAATTAAAACTTAAATTTTTAGGGGTCAGATCACCCAAACTTTAGCATCTGGAGCTGAAACCTCTTCTCAACTAGCAGCTGTAGATTTACAGGCTTGTATAATGCAGGCAAACTCACGGCATTACAGAGAGAGGGAAACAGTGCATGGAGATACTAAAACAGCCTGAACACAGTGAGAAGAATTTGATTTATTTATT